>CAWUFW010022374.1:0-97166 GCA_963921515.1 Calotriton arnoldi | reverse complement strand
CCACCAGTTTATTTTCTTGCATCTTCATTCAATTCCAACTAATCAGATGTCTGCTTCATAAGTGCACCAATTTCCTATAAAAGACAATATGGATGACATGATGATGTATCCTAATAAAGGCAAAAACTTTATTAAAAGTATCAGCATGCATGACTTAAGTCTACACAGACTCTACACCCAACATCACCTCTCACCCCAGAACAATCAGGTGCCCTGGAACAAGACATTAAAATAGAGGAGGTCATTGAAGCGATCTCTCGACAAAGGAGTCGAAATCCCCAGGACCCGACGGGTTTTCATCTCTCTTCTATAAAACGTTCTGCTGTAGGCTTGCGCCGGCCTATCGAGTTTATTGTCTAATACCAAGTTAAAATCCCCACCAACAAGAACCCGTTGTTCTTGGGAAGAGAAAACCTCTGTGAGCGCGGTCTGTATGAATGCTTCCTGACCCTTATTCAGGGTGTAGATAGATGCCACCACCAATGACCAGTGGCCGAGGGTAAGGTGAAACGCAAGGAGGCGGCCCTTCACCTCTGCCACCTTAGAGCCTATGTTCCCTTTAAAGGTATGTGAGAAGAGGAGTGCCACTCCCGCTGTCTTAGTGTGTGTAGAGGAGAAGAATTGATGTGAGAAGGTGCGAGACTGAAGCTTTTGGTAGTCTTGTGGAAGGAGATGTGTCTCTTGAAGTAAGCGTATAGTCTGCCCCTGTACTCTCCAGGTATGACAGGACTGCCCTGCGTTTGATTGGGCTATTGAGGCCCTTGACATTTAGGGTAATGATGTTAAGGGGGCGATCCATCATAAGTACTCTGAGAGGGCTGTAAACTACCCTGCATGAGAATCAGTGTATGGCCTGGGGATGACCTGTCATCCCAGGGACTTGCGGCTGTTGGAGGCATTTTGTATTTTGAGTTTTGTAAGCATGCGTTAATCCCCAGTTTAAACAAAAACCCCTTCAACTGAGCAAACAAAAATGCAAGTAGAAACATGAATTTCTAGTCTTATAGTCCACAGTTCTAGGTATCCGATGCGGGAGTGTGTTCCTCGGCCACTCCTCCCCATCCCATCCCGCCACCCAAACGCCAGCTATGCAGTTTGCTAAGTTACTTGCCTATCTGCATTAAGAGGGGCCGGTTTTCGCTAATGCTGCAGGTAATGACTCCAGGGCTGCTTGCTGGCCTTTCGGGGTGGTGTCTGGGTTCAGTCTGGCGATCCTTTTCGCTGGTCCACAGATTCACCAGCGAGGGCGACCATTGGGGAGCGAGTGGGGATGTTCGAGATGTGGAGCTGTCTGTTACCGGATCTATGCCCAACACCTTGCATGTTTCTTCGAAGGAGCAGAGTTGAAGAAGCTTCCCATCTAAGCGGTAGATCAAGCATAATGGATGCCCCCAGGAATAGGGCGCCCCCATGTTCCGGAGGTGGGAGGTCGCTGGTCTGAAAGTGCGCCTCTTTTGCAGGCTGGATGCAGCCAGATCTTGGTAGAGGGTTAGTGCTTGATCTCGGAAGGTGATAGGGTGTTTCTCTTGGGCATTGCGTAGGATGTCCTCTTGTAGCTCAAAGTCATGAAGGCAGACCAAAACGTCAGCCGGTGGAGCAGTCTCTGCCCACTAGGGGCCTACTCCATCTGCACAGTCCTTTTTAATCTCAAGAGTTGGGGGGCATCCAGAACGAAGCCCCTGAGATCTGTGCCTTGTGCCTTGGATAGTGCTCCTCTGATCCGGATATTGTTTCGACAGGACCTATTTTCAAGATCTCAGCATGGGCTTGTAGGTCCAATTGCTGATCACGAAGCCGTAGGATTTCCTGCTGCAGCACTTGACATCTTCCACGTGTCCGTTGCCCTGGTCCTCCAACGTGGCAACTCGGTCTCCCAGAGAATCCATATCTCTCCTGAGTTCCTGTAGGTCGGTGTAGTGGTCTTTTTTGACTTCTTGCAGATCGTCTCTGAGGGCTGTGAACAGGGACTCAAGAAACAAGTGGGTCACCGGCTCTTCTGGTCCTTCTTCGTCTTGCGTTTGCTGTTTGACTGGGTGCTGGGGGCCGGTCTCCAGATGGGCACCCTGTCGGCCTAGAAAGCCTTTCTTTCAGGTTGCAATCTTTTTCAGCTCTGGCTGTAGACATCCTGGATGTCCCAAATGGCTGTGATTCGTGGGATTCTCTAGAAGCTCTGGTAAAGAGATGCCCTGTACCACTGGCGATTCAACTAGTGTCTCGTCCCCAAATGTCGCCTGTCTCCTCTGGGGCGCCACTGCACTTTGGGCTGCGCGTGATCGGGACAGAGGCCTCAGCTATGGCACCAAGTCTGCTCCTAGTTTCCACCTTGAGTCTCAGATCCCCCTAAGCGGGGTCCTCCATGTAAGCCCAAGCCTGTCAAGGCGAGGAGGGCCGATGTAGGGCCAGTGCTCATTGTCGTTATTGGGGGACCTTCATCTTGTCTGCTGGGGGTGAGGTATCCGATCTCACCCCCCCCCCCACTCTATACAGGTAGGCCTCCAGTGTTTCACTTGGGGTCCCCGATTAGGGAGTCTACTGGTGCCTGCTAGCCCTCCAGGAATAGGTGATGGGCCCAGTCACAGTCAAGCTCTAGTGCTCAAAGTCCAGTCTGCCAAAAGCATGTAGGGCCAGTGCCCGTCGTTGTTGTTGGGGGACCTTCGTCTTATCTGCTGGTGGTGGGGTATCCGATCTCACCACCCCTCCCCCACTCTATACTTGTAGGCCTCTGGTCCTTCACTTGTGGGCCCCGGTTAATGGAGCCCACTAGTGCCTGCTAGTCCTCCAGGAATAGGGGATGGGCCCAGGCACGATCAGGCCCTAGTGCTCAAAGTCCAGTCTGCCAGCAGCTTGGGCCCAGGCTCCCATCTCTCCTGGTGGTGCTGGAGCGGTCCTTGTTGTGTATTCAGGCTCACCTCGTTTATTGGGCTGTGTTCCGTCTACTCCGGCTCTGTCTTGGGGGCTACGCTGTCTGTTGCTGGTCCCGCGAGGGCTCCTCTGCAAGCCCGCTGCTCCGCCTCGGGGATTTGTGTTAGAGGCCCGTTCCGTGCATCAAGCCCCCGGGCTGCGTTTGATGCGGCCTCCCGATGTTCCTGCTCTCTGAGTCATCCAATGCCAGCACCCGCTTCTCTACCAGAGCTCCCAAATCGCACTCGCAACAGAGTCAGGCCAGCATCGCGTCCCAGGCTTGGAGCCGCACTGCCAGTTGCAATTCATGTGGTCGCGAGTGAGCGCAGTCGCAGCGTATTGTGCTCTGCAGGGCCGGGCCACTCCTGGATTGCCGGCTCTGAGCTCCTGCGCTCTGCTGCAGTTAACAGGGCTGACCCCGTGTCCATCTAAGCATAGGACATGGGCTAGGGCTAGGGCTTGGTGGTTATGGAGAAGCGGTAATCGGGCAGTAGTGCGCAGAATGGCGGTGAAATTCGGTGGCAGCTCCAGAGAGACTGGAAATGACGTCTCACTCGGTCGCCATCTTGGCCATGCCCCGCATCATTTACAGTTAGAGACCGTCTTGACATTTGGCTGGACCAGGCACAAAACAAATGCTTCCGCTCAATGTTTGCCCTCCCAAATTCCTCTCTGGCCTCTTGTCGGCAATTGGAAGTGAATTTACCAATGCAAAACCTGATACTAAAAGCATGCGGTTTGAAAGTGAAGGGTGCAGTTAGTGACTCCTTGAAATATGCAATTTGGCAAATCTTTTCCAATGAAAAGCTAAAATGACATAAATATCTGAGCGCTTCAATTGGAATCTTGAAGGCAAAGAAGCTCTGGGAAAGTTCCCTACCCCTAAAATGATTGGTAGAATTTTGACTAAACAGGCAAGACTAATTTCGAGAGAGCTTGACGCTGAAGCCTTCATAAATAAGTACTGCCCCTATTCAATATAACCTGGGTAGAATCAAAAAGTTCCCGAACTATCTGCTGTAATTTCACCTGAAAAAACAATTATTACGGTTAAGGAGAGGCATAATTCCTCGAAACAAGTACCATGTTGGCCGTATAATTGGAACGACGGATCGGGTTTGTAGGCTTTGCAGTGCTGCATCGGAGTCCCTAATGCACAGTATCTGCATTTGTGATCCACTATTGGTTTATAGACGCTATTGGCTGCGCCCGGTCTTCTTGCAGCTCCACATACGATCGTGCTTGGAAGCAGTCACTGGCTGTCTATCCCCGCAATCTCTCCAGCTTGCAGCCAGATTCATGGAATGTATTCAATGTGCACTAAAGTCGCTGTCGGCTACTTCAGATCGATAGAGGTTAATCTCTTTGCAATGAGGCTCCGTCCTGACCAACCAATTATATTTTAGAACTCGGCCACTCTGTTGTGCCACACTATCATTGGCCATTTTTACATCACGCTGTACATGTGACTCATATTCACAAAATGATTGATAGGCCCATGAGACATGGATTTTATACCAAGGCCCAATGCCATGCATGTCCTACCAGGATGCTGCCCCTCACTGCACAGTGCACACCTCAAGCCTAGCGCCAACCTACCAGTGCTTTTATATCTTTGACGATGCCCTTGGTCCTCTCTCTATTCTTTCAATCTCTTTATCATCTTTCTGTCCATGCAATCCTCTTCCCCTTTCCGATACACCCCTCTGATTCGCCGCTTTTCACTCTGTTTCTCTTCTGTGCTCCACTCTTTTCTTTTGCCCTCCCTGCTTAAGGCTGTCCTTGATTCCTGCTACCTCTGTTGCTCTTGCTGTCTCCTTTATCAAACATTATTATTCTCATTCTTGAGAGCTCTGTGAATGATGAGCCCTGGCCCTTGAGATATATTTTTGATTAGGAATTAGTCTAAGTAGTTCTTTGTATGGTGGTTATTTAAGAACAACCTACAAAGTGTTCTCTAACTTTCTCGATTGGTAACTTTTCAATACCAAAACTACCTGCCTTTCTTCAGAGGAGCTACATTCTGAAAAGAAAATCAGATGAATCCCTGGCCTCAACTAAACAGTAGAATAACTGACCCGAATTCCACAACTGGGAGCAGAGCTGCTTATCTGTGAATAAATGTATAGACCTGTCTTTAGACGTCAGTGTTTCTGACAGGCCAGATCACAGTTAACAAAGGGAAAGACCACTGTCACTTTGTTCATGGAGGCCTGTCCCAGGAGCAAACAAACAGACCACTGTCTGAGGGCCCCGCCCCAAGGTCTCATAAAAGTGGCACCCATGACCGTATATTTACATCAAATGATGGGTAAAGTCACTGGGTAATTATATCATAAACTGGGTGGGGTCTCCATATGGTACCTAGGGTCAGCACTCTACATCTGTTTTAAGTGCCTGAGTAACCCAAACTTGAAGATGCCCAAGATGACTTTTCATGTTCGAATAACATAACCAACCTTTATGATTAAATAAATACAGGAGAACAGTACCAATGTTTCATCCTCACGCAGGTGTATATTTCAGCCGCATTATACTGTTGACTTGGAAAAATATTGCACAGGTCAGTTCTGCACAAAGATTAATTCTAATTTAAGGAAGTGCGTCATTTCATTTTTGCTGAAATGGATTGAAAGTTATTAAAATGCTCGACGTCGGGTTCAGTGCCCCCAAACACTTTACGAAAGTTAGGTGGTCAACTTCAGCCGCTGTAATTAGGAATGTAAAGAGAGGACAGTGGTGACCTACATAGTGTAAACATCCCCGTTTCATGGCTAAGGGAAGGATTTTTATTTGCAGGTGGAAACAAAAACCTTAATGACTTAAATTTAATTAAAACCGAGCAGAAAGAGACTCCTGGATTTTATTTTTGTTTCTGTATTAACACAAATTAATGTTCACACATCACAGTGTTCACGACACTGCAGGTATTTCAACAGACTACTTAGAAAAAATCACAATCTCGTTGCATATATTTTCAGTTCAAACTAAATGATGTTAAGCGATGGCATCCGATACTTTAGGTAACTTCAACTGTTAAGATGCTGACGTGCCTCGCATGCAGGAATTTACTTCCCTGCGCTGTACATCTGTTCTACCTTAGTACATCTGACTCTGTTTTGGCCCTGGGCCTGCTTCATCCGGAACAAATGCGTACAGTGTGTGAGAGTTTGCTTAAATAAAATACGATGTTATCGCATGGCTTAATGCCATGTGCATGCAAAGCTTGAACGTAATTCGACCTTTTGTAGGTGAGGGTTGAGTCTAATTGTACCTACAATATCCACTGCGAAATAGTAAAGATTTTGAAGTGGGCTGAGATGAAGAGAGCGGACTGAGATAAAGTGAGTTTACTGACTCCCTCTCTCCTCTGACCTGCATTGAGTAGGGGTCAAGAACTCTCCATGACCTTGGCTGTCCAAGTGAAATTGAAGACAGCCAAGCAATCCAGGATGCCAGTGAGAATAATATATGCCATACAGACATGCCTGGCCAGATATGTGTGCCAAAAGGCGTGCAAGCCCAGCTCCTCAGTGCATGCAGAGTTCTGGCATCTTTTAATTCAGATGAGAATGGAGTTTGTTAACTAAAAGTTATATGTTTCCTTCTCTTTCAGGACGCATTGTTTTTATGTCCAGTACCAATGCCTTCATGACTGCAAAAAATGGCATCTACTCCATGACTAAAGCAGGCCTTGAGAAGTTTTGTGATGCCTTAAGGCTGGACATGAAAAGATTTGGGGTACAGGTAAGTCGCAGTTGGGTTTCTTTTTCCGGTAATGACTGGTTCACGAGCCTACTTTAATATAAAATTATTTGAAGTGTGAGTCTTCGTATCTAATGTTGTTGTCAGAAATTGTGTAGTAATTATGAACAATTAAAATACCCTCTTTTTTAATATGATGATGTACCATGTCACTTTGTTGGCAAATGCTAAATGAAGCTTGCAAAGTAGTGAATTAATTGGAGGAATCTGATTATGTGCTCTTGGTGCTTTCCTATAACATCTTTATCAGCTTCATTATCTTTTCGCTGCCAAATATATGCGTATATTTTATTAAATAAGCGTACAACATCCAAGTCGTGTCATGGTCCCACATGATTGTACTGTCCATAGATCATCCCAGAAATAGAGAGGTACTGTGTAATTCGCCAAAACATTCTGAAGCCAAAGTTTAAATTCTCTGACCTTGATACACTGCCTGGTCTCCCTATTTTGTGCCTGTTGTAACAGCCATCACTTTTTAAGTCGAGCCTGGGCAGCGCATGCGCTGCTCTGCGAGCCATGCTGTATTGGAGTATGTACTTGAAGCCCTGCCCACTCTCTGCCCATATTTGTCATTGGCTTGTGTCATTGTCCTTCGTAAATGCTTGTTTCGGATTCCTTATTAGGCTTGTTAGTCGCTCCTTAGTACCGCCTTGTCTTCAATTGCAACCTCCCATGAGGACTGGCCCTTTTACTTTGGTTGTTATACGGTACGTCTTCTTTAGTCCGTAAGCACCATTTTCTTTAATGAACTTCTCTTACGGCAGGAGGGTCTCTCATGCACAGTTGTGATCACCGGCTTGTTTAACTCGTTGATTATAAAACAGTTGGCTTGTTTTGTCAATGTGCAGCTAAACAAAGTCAGCCGTATAACTTGCATTCTTCTTTGTTGCAATTCCATTTTTTCTTTTTTAATCATTAATTACTGTACTTTAAACAAGCCTCTGTTTGGATTGGCAGAACCTTTGTTGCACTCCATTACTTCGGCAGCAAGAGAAAATTAAAATACACAGTATGAATATGCTTCAGTGTAAATTGCCACTTTGTTTCGTTCTCTAAGAATTGGTGTTTTTCATTTCTTTCTCACCCTTTAGCTCTGTGTAACTGAACTTTTGTTTTACCTTAAATGCTTGTGAAAAATTATAGGGGCCCATCTGGCAATTTAAGCTTGTTGACCGCTAAAGGTTGCACACTTGGGTTGCATGTCAACTTTTGCTCTCTTTGCAGACAAGAGTTAAATGTAAGAAATTAATTGCATGGATCAGTGTATACTAAGCGAAAGTGTCTTTCAGAAGGTTATGCATGAGTTCTTGTGGTTTGCTTCAACATCTCATCCTTCAGCAAAAATGACTGGTTGGTGGTTGTCTGTACTGACGAACTTTGAACATTACGATGTGTTTTTTAGATATTTCCCGAGACAGTGCATGCGCTTTCGTTTGCGAGGTCTCTGGTAAACTAAACAAGCATCTGCAATGGAATAGGTCTCGCATTTACGCGAGTTTGAGCTATTGGCATTGCAAATGACAATGCCTTTTTATTTATGTTTTGGTTTTTAAAACATAAACAAAAGACATTGTCATTTTCAAAGGCAATAGCTTAAACTCTTGCAAATGCAAGACCTATTGCATTTCAAATGCTAGTTCTGATTCTGCGGGCAGGGTCGGACTGGCCTATAGGGCATTCAAGCAGTGCCCAAAGAGATGTACAAAGCTAGAGAGGGTAGTGATGGGTTATCGACTGCACCTCTATTTGGCAAGTGCTAATATCTATGGGAAGAGATTCTCGAATAAATGTTTATAGTGTGGTGCTACATGGTACTAATGCATCATACTACCCAAAATGCTCATAACACATTGGTTAAACATCTCTGTGCTTAACTGAGAAAACCATGTACCAAAGCACTCATTCAACAGTCTGCATATGGTGTTTCCACCCTGTATATATGGCGATCATAATAAAAAAAAAGTCAGGAGCCAAATGTTTCAATGCAGCTTGTATTGAATCCGAAGAACAGCCGACACGTGTTTCGTCACACAAGTGACTTCTTCAAGGCTAATAGTTCAGTCGAGTAGTCCTGATCCTATAGGGCAACAAGTGTAATTCGAGACGTATGATAAAATAAAAATCACCATAAGGTTGTACTTCCGAATATCATAAACATGTCCAAATGTCCTAAAGGTCGTATCCTTAGTATCGGGAATCAAGTTCCAGATGGTCAAAATGACCACTGAGAGTGTTATCAATAGTGAGTAATGTCCAGTATAGCTTTCCGTTCCAAATTAACACTATATTTAAGACTGATGCTGCCCTGTCATTTGCTAATGTTTTTCTGGGTAGTCTTTCTAATAGTTGGAATAAACCAAAATCACAAACGCAAATTATCGATTTATTAATTGCTGTTGCTTTTCAGCAAATCACAAAAAACTGGAAGGACACCTCTAAACTTTCGTACTTGGCTTGGTGGTACTCTGTTTGTCATAATCATAGACTCAACACTACTTTTGTTTTTCCCATGTCCTTGAAGCAAAAACGATTACTTTTGTGGTCCCCTGTTACGTTGTTTTTAGATAACAGTGCTAAAAGTTTCTTTGTCCCAAAACCATCTATTCAGGAAGTTTCTAAACCCCCTTAATTTGTTTAATGGTAATCCCTGCCTACTATATGTACCCTTATTATATTTACATGCTTATTTATTTCTTTCTTTTTATTTTTTTTAGTTACTGATCCGTTGTTTGTATTCACTTGCCCAGCTGTCACTGATAATATATGTTAAGTATTATTTCTTTTGATGCTATATTACTTGTTACCTGATGCTATTTTCTCATTGCATTCCCAATAAACTTTCTTTTGAAACTTAAAAATGATACTCGGATGTACAACCTTACGGTAATTTTTATTCTATCATACGTCTCGAATTACAATCGTTGCCCTATAGGTTCAGGATTACTTGACTGAACTATTAGCCTTGAAGAAGTCACTTTTGTGACGAAACACGTGTCAGCTGTTCTTTGGATTAAATACAAGATGCATTGAAATATATGGCTCCTAACTTTTTTTATTATGATCGCCATAAATACAGGGTGGAAACACCATATGCAGACTGTTGAATGAGTGCTTTGATACATGTTATTCTCAGTGCCCAAAGAAATGGTCTGACAGATCAGTGTGTGAACAGTTTTTCTGGCTGTTTGCGGGCAAGTTATATGGTTTGGTGGGACAGTTTTTACTATTGATTTCTCTAATGTTACCCCATACATTGCCTGTAGCAAGCACAAATACATAGTCGCCCATACCTTGCAAATCACCTATACAGCTTGTATTTACAAGTTTAAAAATGCACTGATTTGCACTTTGGTCCACGTTTTTATCTATCTGATTCACTAATGAGAGTCGGTTTTATCTTGGTGCCTGGGCCTGTTTTCTGTCCCGATCCGACTCTGTCTGCAAGTGTTCCTAGTGTTCCTAGTCGTTGCCTGTAGCCCTAGTAAAAAGAACAAAACTATAGTTGCTCCTTTTTTCCCAACAAGGTATAGGGGTCCTTCTTTACTGTAGTAGCTGAGAATGAAACTTAAGTGCCAGAGAATGAGACTCTGCCCAAGCCTAGCGGTGCCTTCCAATGTGACTCCAGCACTCCACAGTTTCTTAGTACGTCAGTTAACTCGAAGAAGGCACCAATCATTTTTGTTAATCTAGTTATCATCATCATCATAAAACTTTATTTCGGCCTGTATGGCCATAAAAGCACAGATAAAAATACGATACATGACATTCAGTTCATAAAAAGTAACCATTGTTCTGCATGAGGCACCAAATAGCACATTGTTAATATAGAATTGCAAACATATTACATAGCATGATCGTCACTCCCACTCGCCAGCCTCAACCTGCCAAAGACTAACCCATGGGTATATGAGCCATAAAATACTTGTGCAATATACAGGCAGCAAGAGATCTTTACATTAGTCAGACGATGGGGTTCGATAAATTGCGTGTGCATGACCTATAAGATGGCCTTTACAGAGAACCAACATCATTCAACTATGAATAAAATTCAGTAAAGTGCTTGTGCAAAACTTGGGCAGGTAGTGGCATTTGCATTATTTTAAAAAACAGGATCAGTTAAATCAGTTTAAGTGCACGTGCCATACCTAGACAGGAAAAGGACCGTTACAATAATCCTGAAATGTTCAACTATTCCACAAACCTGGCTTAAAAATGCCATAAATTAGCCTATGGATATTAGTAGCAATAAGGTGCATGTGCATACTTCAGCGACAAGTTGGTTTTTACTTTGTTCCTAAGCTGCACTCTTTAAAGTGCATGTGCAAAACATGAACGGCACGAAGGTCATTACAATTACCCAAAACTGGCATTGTTAATGCTGACATAGTGGCTCTCACCTAGCAGCATTAAACAGTAAATAAAATGGAGAAGTATAAAAGCATCAGTTTGTATAACACATAATGATTAAAAAGAAGATCATTAAAAAGTCATACAGTGATTTCATTCAGTTGGAAAAACAGAAAAACGGGGCCAGATTTACATAATATATAACAATGAACATGCCAGGCCTATGGGTTCATCTTTAAGATAGCCCTGCGGGTGCATCACATAGAAAATAAAAAATGTGATATAGAGAACATAATGGGTAAGTGGATATCATATTTCAATAGCCTAAAAACCTCACCTACAGTGTCTGGACCCCAAATTTCTGCATAACTGAAGCAGCCATCGAATCCTTGCCCTCTTGTATCCTTGACCAAAGATAACATGATATTCCGTTTCCTCTGCGTTATTACAAGCTGGGCAACCCAGATTGGATGAACCCGCCCACTTGTTTGTGACAGTACGCAACGGGAGCACCCCATGTCTGAATTGCAGATATAGCTTCTTAGCGAGGAGCGGCTGGATGTCGTCTAGGACGGGTTCTAGTCTATATTCGTCTTTTACTTCCAGAAACCCTACGGTCAATCGGCCAGATGTAGGCCTCCTGTATAACTGCGCACGTTTAAGTTCTCTATAGCTCTCCATCAGGACCTTCCCAGGAGTCACCGGGCAAGTTTCTTCTGCGTTATTCCACAGGTTACCCCTACCCATGGCCACACAGGTATTCCTTATATATGCCAACCATGTTAATTTGTCCGCACTATGTAGGCTCAAAACTTCTCTCAGCTCATCCCTGTATGCAGCCAATTCAGGGGTGCTCCACATACGTCGCCAAAATAAAAGGGGTCTAAGAGCGGCTTCGTCTGCAATTGGTCTAATCCCAAGATCCATTTGGAGAGGTGTTAATGGGGTACTAGGGGAAGACCCACTAATTGCCTAGCATAGGAATTCTCAGTGCTCGATAGGGAGCCAGATGGACAATGACCCCCAAATTTCAACACCATACAGGGCAGCACCCCTGCCTTGTACTTTATAGATTTCCACTGTCGGGCCAACAAATTTGTGGTACAACTCCTGTATACCTTTATCATGGCCCCCGTTGTCTGGGCCAGCTTTAGACTTGTTTTCTTGATTTGCACACCCAGTCCATTTTCTCCGTGAGCGTGATCCCAAGGTACTAAAAAATGGACACCCTCTCTAATGATCTTCCATCTAGCCGGGGATTTGGCCAGGTACTATTACTCACATTAAATACCATATACTTGGTTTTCTGAAGATTAATCTCCAGACCACGGTTTCTACAGAAAACACTGAAAATGTCAAGGGCCCTCTGGATTCCCATGGGTGATTTTGAAAGCAGGAGGGTGTCGTCAGCGAACATCATAGCTGTTATTTTACGATTCGCTAACCTGGGGGCATCAATTTCCTTCCCTGCAATCAGCGACTCAACTAAGTCGTTGATAAAAAGGCAAAAGAGGGTCGGGGCCAGGACACAGCCTTGGCTGACACCGCTTTCTACAGGTAGGGGGCTGTGAGTTCGACGTTTTTGCCAAACCTAATTTGGGCAAAATTGCCCACATGTAAGCGTTTCAACTGATGGCAAAGGTACACTGGGACTCCCATAACCAATAAGATTGCCCATAGTTTATCCCTCGGTACCTGGTCGAATGCAGATTTTAGGTCCACAAATATTAAATAGAGGCTGCCACCCTCTATGCACACTGATTTCCAATATAATAGTTGTAGCCTAAAAATTTGGTCAGTTCTAGAGATCTTTGCTCTAAACCCGGCTTGGAGGGGCTGAGAACATTATGCTCATCCATCCAACTCTGGAGTCGCTCCAAAAGTACGCAGGCAAATATTTTCTGGCTTACATCAATAAGGCTAATCGGGCGGTAATTAACAGGGAGAAGCGGTGAACCCTTTTTAACAATTGGTATAATTTCAGTCCCCGTCCAGGTAGTGAGAATCGCCATGCTCTGCAAGATGGCATTAAATAAAGACCACAAATAGGGGGCCCAGATAGTTGGTTCAGAGCGAAAAAGGTCCCCGGGGATCTTGTCTAGCCCTGGAGCCTTAGATGGTGTTATCCTACTCAGTGCGTCAATTCTCCCTTTAAGGGAGATCGGAGGGGTATCTAAAGAAGTAGACTCGGGGGGCATAGGTATGTTGGCCACTGGCCCGTCCTCATCCTCCACCCTTAAGTATAAGGCTTTAAAATGTGCCTTCCATGCATTCTCCCCAAAATTAGGTTCTGTAGCCAATTTGCCTTCTTGAGATCCCAAATTGACCACGTTCCAAAAGGACCTCATGTCATGGTTATTTATGGCGCTTCTGAGGGTGTCCCATTTTTGGCACTCCCAACTACTTTTTGCCTTAGCGATGGCACTTTTGTGAACTGCCCTTTTTCCCTGACCAACGACCTGTCATTTGCTTTAATGGCGGCAATGAGATCTGACTTGGCTACATCACAACTGTCATTGTACCAAGGGTGACAAGGTCTTTTAGTCCCCCTTGATCTTTTGTTTGGGTGAAAAATATTGGCCATAGTAGAGAGTAAATCTTGATGGTTATTAAAAATTTTAGAGAGGGAAGTGGGAATGCCATTATTTAAGGTAAGTTGGTTCGCAACCATGAGAAATGGGATAACTGATTGGTATAGGGAGGCCAGCTTTTCTTGCGATTGGGAAAATTCCCCCAACGAACTCTCCTCCTGGAATTAGACAGTGTTAATCTAGAGTCAAGTAGTGATGAGGTTTCAAATACATTCTTAGCACATGGCGAAATTACCTCTAAGATGAGAGCATAATGGTCGCTATCATAGTGGGGCATGATTTTGAAATCTAACACTCTGGGGCCGATTCCGATCTCGGCCGGTAGGGCTCCGAATCGGATTCGGCATAACCGGATCCGATTCGGAGCCCTATTTCCCGACCGATTCGTACGCGCGTCCGGACGAGCGAGTACGATGCGAAATCGCCGACCGACTCGTTCGGGCGTCCCAACCGCTCCGACCGACTCGTTCCCGGGTCGAACCGCACCGACCGACTCGCTCGGACACGACTCGCACCGCGCAATGGAGACGTTCCCCGGCCGGGTAAGTACGATGCGCGCCGCGAGCAGTCCGACCGACACGCGCCGTCCAGCTCGAAAGAGCAGTCGGAGCCGTACTTCGGTGGTCTGTGTCGGACCCCCTGTACGCGTAGCCGCGCGAGTCGCACATAGGGGGACCCATGGGTCCCCCTACCTGTGCGTGTACGGCGCGAGTCGCTTCGCCGCGTACCCGCTGTAGGGGCGCCCTTGTTTGCCTCGCACCCATTGAGGCAATGGGAGCCCGCGTACGCGTTGTACGACCGGGTCCCATTGACTTCAATGGGAGTCCGACCGACTCGAGTACGATAGCATACGGACGCATCGTACTCGTTCGGTCGGGCTGCATGGGTCCGATTCGGTCGGAAATCTCTCCGGGTCCTGCTCGGTCGGAGAGATTTCCGGCCCGAATCGGAATCGGCCCCTCTGTGCCAGGTTTTTGTGTCTACCAGAATGTAATCTATAATAGAGGCGTGCCCCGGTCTATTGAAGGTGTAATTCCCGGGGTGTCAGAAATTGAACAACCATTACACGCTCTTAAAGAGAGATTCAGAGTGAGGGTATTCATCTGCAACATCAGTGGAGTCCATGCCCGAGTAGGCGGATTGTTGGGCTCTGGGATGGCCCAGTGTAGGTCCTCCTCACTGGGGTTGCCTGTGGCCAGGCCAGGCCATTCAATGGTTCGAACTGACAGTTGAAATCCCCACCAATGATTACCCAAAAGTTATTGGGGATTGTTAGGAGAAGGGCGGTCAGTTGGTCAAGAGTCATTGACTCTTGGCCATACCGAGCCGGCTGTGAATAGACATTGATCACGGCAATTCTGGCCTTTGTAGGAAAGGTCAGGCAGATACAGAGGATGTCACGTGATGAAGTCTCGATCTGTTTCACATCACAACCCAGGTGCACACCAACACAGGTACACAGACCCCCTGAAGGCCTTCCCCTACCCCCATGAGTAGCTGTAATGCTAAATGACACATAACCCAATCTATGTGTGTCCGCCCTAACCCATGTTTCCTGGAACATGCAGATCTCGTATTGTTTTATAAATAGCCCCCACGCCGGATTATCTAATTTGGTGGAGAGTCCAGCTATGTTCCAGGAAAGAAACTGCAACCTGGGAGGGCCTGTATGATTAACTGGATTAAGGGACTGAGTGCCATAATTCACTATATGGCCCTGATGAAGTTGATTGGTCGCCTCCAGCCGCTCCGACCTTGAGCCATTGGTGATGTCATGATGGCCAGCTGGGTTGGGTAGGGGATTTACAGCTACCAACTGTTGGTAATTGGTTGCCTGAGTGCTCTGTAGCGGTAGGACAGGTGATGGTGAACTAATAGGGGCCTTCTTCCGTTCTCCACTTACAACTCCCCTCTCTCCACCCACATGTGCCATCACCTGTACCCCCTTCTGATTCAAAGTCCCTCTCCACTCTGCTGCCTGCCGCTGTTCGATTGGGCCCCCTAATGTCTCCTTTTGGCAATCAAATCTCTCATATGAGGGTCCAGTGCTCAGAAGTCAATCTACTGACTCTAGAGGGCTAAATCTATTTGATAGCGGTAAGTTGTAGAGTAATGGGCTGGGTTGGTCCTGTCCTAGAATTATGTGTTGCTTATTCTGATTCCACACCCCCCTCTCATAACCATCTCTCCTTCTGTTATGTGATTTAAACCCGGGGGGAAAAAAGTAGCCCAAAGGGAAGGACCCAATACCCCCATCCTCCCTTCGGAGATTGCGATCTAGGAGGGTCTCCACAGCCTTTGGGTTTCTGAAGTTTATTACAACACAATCCCCAGGGACATCTTTCGGCCTCCAGCCCACCCACCCATCCCACCCTACGTGTCATAAGAATTCCGTCTGCATATCTGTAGGAAAGTTGCCGGTGCTTAGCTAGCCAAAATATAAATTTATTTTTTGATCCAGTTATAAACCAAGAGGCTATCTCAGTCCATGTTCAACTTTCATCCGATTATTCACTTAATCTAGCCAACCAAAGCATCTTTTGTGACTTTGTCACTTAAAATTTCTTTTGTGACTTTGTCACTTTCTCAAGCTTTTTATATCTATTATGGAAATTTCATCAAGTAATGGGACATGAGTTCCATTTTATTACTACTTTTCACATTGAAAAATGTATAAAAGTCTAAGATGCAGCTCCTCTAAATTACCTGTTTATCCTATCTCAAGGATGCCAACATATTGGGCTAGCGTGCGCATGACACTTTGGGGCATATGTACAAGGGGATTACACCACTGGAGTATCACTTTTTCCGATGTTCCTTTGGTGCAATGCCTTGCACCATATTTACAAAGCGGCGTTAAGCCACTTGGCATGGCTTAACACCGCTTTGTAAATATAGTACCCTTTCATGCAGGTATCTGTATGAAAGAAGTGTGCAATGAGTGTTGCTGTGGGCGTTCTACCGTAACACCCATTGCTTTTTGACGCTACCCCAGATTTACAAGAATGTGTAAATCTGAGGCAGCGCCAAAAACGCAGGCGTTAGATTGGCGCAACTAGGAGAAATACTTTAATTTCTCCTCGTTTTTGCTTTTTCTATGTGTGCTGCATTTTGCGGCACACATAGAAAGAGCAAAACACCATTAATGATTGCTTATGTGCAGGAAGGGACACCTTCCTGCACATAAACAATCATCCCTGCAAGGCACGCACCCATGGCACAAGGGTGTCTGTGTTGGTGCTAGGCAGCTATTTTTAGCGCAAGGGAAAACACAAGAGTGCGCCGTATTCTTGCAAATGTGGCACATACCAGCGTTTTTGAAATGGCACAGGTCCGCGCTGCAGAATTTGCCGCCGCGCACCGCCATTTCCTTGCACATGTGTCTCTTTATTTCTTCATGTTGGTTCCATTCATACTTGTGTGCAACTTCATGGTCACGTCAGAGCCTCTAGAAATAGTACGTTGGTATGAAATTTGTAAATAGGCTTGGGTGTAGTACACATAAAATGCATGGTTGTTTAGTGTTTTGTCCAAGGCACAATGCATTAACTCACTTGCTTTTAGGTGTATCAGAAAGCTACTTGCAATTGACTAGAAGTCGCAGTTACATTAACTGGCTCAGCTCTGACGGTGCAAAAAAGCATTCACATATACAGGCTTTCCACAGAGTGAGTAATGTGTCTGTCTACTCTTTTAGGTCTCGGCTATGGACAGCTTCAGGCTATCTAATGGCTTTCTCCCTATTTTTGTTTTTGTCGCACCCGGAGCATTTCGGTCTCACAGTGTACTGATTAGATGGGTTGCATTCTTCCCTGCATGCCTGTGAGAACTCTTTTTAATTTATATGGAATCGCATGTGATTTCTTGCTCTCTCTCGTCCTTTTTAGGTCTCGCCTAGGCAGCTCTTGCGCTGTCTCTTCGAGACATGTTGTATTCATAATATGGGCTTTAAGCTCCGCCCATTTTCACGCCCATGTGTTTTATTGGCTACGTGGACTGTCGTTTCCAAATGTTTTTTTCCATTTAATTTCTTTAGTATTCCCTCCTTAGTCCCTCCTTTTCTCCTGTTGTGCCCTCCCATAAGGACTGCCCCTGTTACATATGGTGTTACTCAGGATCTGTTATTTACAGTTTGTGAGCACTATTTTGTTAATTTCTTTTTCTTTAATAATGGTGGCCATGCCCTTTTTTTTTCTTATGCGTGGCTAGACAAACTTTTTTCAAGCAGAATGGCATACCGTGTTTAATCTTGAACAATGGCGGCCGCACGCCTTTCTTTTCTCATAGCGCAGCTCACTCAACTCTTTTCCTTTTTGATTATATGTTTATTTATGCAAAGGTGCATGCCATGTTTGTTCTTGAACAATGGCGGACGCGCAACATTTTCTCATAGCGCAGCTCGGCCAACTCTTTTTTTTTTGTTTGGGATTATGTTTATTTATGCATCGCAGTACACTGCGTTTGATCAACAACAATTGTGACCGTGGGCCTTTCTTTTATTTTGCCTAGCACGCCGTGCAGTTTTTTACGCACACCTCCCCAGTTCGGAAAGGGGGTGTCTCCCCTCACAGTTGCCTCCAGCTATCATCTAGCCAGCTGGTTCTGGCAGTCTGATGGGGCTGTGCTCAAGAATGCTTGCTATAGCTAGTAAGGGAGGACCCCCTCTACAAGAACTAAGGTCAGGGAGAAGAGGGGAACACTACCAAGGGAAATATGACAAGCTCTCTCATGACCTATATTTCTTTAATTTGTGTATACAACATCTAGTAAGGGCCACACATGATTTATACAATTTGACACTTTAACCATTTATTTGTCATCATTTTTTTATTATTCAAAGATACATATAAAGATTTTTTTCCTTTTTCCTTTGTTTTATACATACAAAACCATAAAAGTATACATTTACATTTATCTGCAATATTTTTTGAACATGATTATGCACTCCTAAAAATCATAGGAACAATTATAATCTATAGTTCCAAACCCCTATACAGTTATATGCATTCACCTTTCATCAGTTCTCAAACTTACTCAATCATACCGAAACACATTCTCACATCATCCAATACCAACCATTCTTCATATTTGGATCACGAGGAGACCTAGAACTAATTTGTCTCCAGACCCTATTGATGATCTAAATTCAATAGGGTTTATCAGAAGGTCGACGCGCGTTTCGGTGGATTGGAAACGAACAATGGACCACCTTCCTCAGGACCATGTCAAGTGATCTGACAACCATACAGGGGGTACCTAAAAAATATATAAATCGATCAATTTAATTAATATGTGCCCATATGGTAATACTTTGTCTATATCATTCGATTTGACTTGAGTTAGATACATTTCTGAATTTAAATTGCATCACATGACCTCCAACAACTTAGACTACCAACACTGAGTGTGTTATCTGCAGATTTATCACCAAGGTTTCCCCTACTTACCTTGGGGAACACCAAGGGAAAAGTGCGTATGAGACAACATGCTCTCAATTGTTAGATCTGTTACAATTCATTCATAGTTAGTCAGTTATGGTGAAGTAAGAATGTAATGTGCAGCAGCAAAGATAAAAAGTTTTCCAGCATTTTTTGGGAAAGATGAAAGAAAGAGTGAAAAAGAATATTCATGCAATTACAACGTAGTGAAAGAATATTTTGTGCAGACTAATTCAATTTATGTGAATTTTCTGTCCAAGTCAGAATTTTTTGATCAAGGTGCTTATACTCACAATGAGTGTTTTAATGCACCTTCTAATTCAAAGAGGCCACGTTGTTGATTTGCCACTCTATATGTGAATCTAAAAACGAGGAACACAACAATTCATTAAAACCTAAACTACTCATAAGTTAATTTTGCAGGAGACTAGTGAAGCGATAGAGTATCTTACCTAGTTCTTTATCCAAGACTGTATCCTATATGTTTTAATTGAGAACTCCTGGTATGTTGGTTCTGTGCTCATGGGATATCTGCCTATGACATAATAGATATACATGAGTAATTTACCAGGATAATTTACTATGGCGGTCATGTTATAAGTTGTGTATTATTACACGAACCTCAGCAGTGTGTTCTTCACAAGTTGATTGCTTCGTAGTTATGTTTCAAATATACACAGTGTAGTAGATAGGTTCATCTCTTCATGTCAGCCCTCTCGGGCGTTACCTACAATACAGAGTAGTAAGGCTTTGTAACTAAGCATCCTCCCATCTCCGACAACAAGATTAAAAGTGAATCATTATGTGAGTCCAATGTACATATTGGGGGCTCTCCGCAAGAGACGAGCACGCTATAGCTAAAGCAACCTGAGTTACCCGTTGAATCAATGCGTGAGCGCTATATATAGTTAGGCAAGGACATTATTGAACAGTGCTTTTATTTTAATTTATAGGTGCCCAGTGCTGCAATGTTTGTTATCCGCTCAACTTATCCATAGGGACACGTTGTTTTAGGTTAGTCGTGGACTGCCAAATCGGACAATACGTGTCCAATATATAGGTGATAATGCCGATCTATAAAGATGAATGGTAACAATACCGGTCCCACCCGCTACTCTGTTAGGTATTAGCTCCGCCTAGCCTTGAGAGCGCGCTACTTTTAGTGAACCAAGAGTTTCCGGGTTAGACGGGATACATCCGATACGAGGGTAATAACATGGGTGAAAATCACCATTACCTTAATATGCAGGGCTCACAAGGTTGCTATATCAAACCTATAACCTTCTAACATAACTTAGGTATTCGTTGGAAACCCCCTATATCACTATGATCGGTACCCACCCCACTACCTTATTTGTTAATTGGTAACCAACACAATCAACCTCCTCGAGTGAGGACATGGTCAAATATACGGCCGCTATCATAGATTGCTGGGCTTATCTCCAAAAAACCGGATAAGGTGGCCTCTATGTCTATGAAACCCTTCATCTGCCGTGCATTTTGTAAGAGCAGTTACGTCCCCACGTATGCTCACGTGACCCGCCAATGATCTTGCGAGATTAACTCCGAATTGGAAAAGAGTTTCTGATGTTTTTTTGAGGCCGGTGAAAGGCGCCATCTTAGATTTATCTATTCAGAACTCGGACCTATGTTAATCCTGTGGCTGTTTATGACACAAAGTTATTCTATGACTATGACAGTCGACCAAACCTCTCTATGAGTCCCCAAACTTATGTTGCACATTGCTGGGTGAGTCGTTGTCGATAAAAAGTGTTTTTATTAATTAAGCATGACCCTACTATACACTCACATATTTAAAAAAAAAAAAAATACTTAGCACAAATGTATTTACAAAATATACAGTTCCTAATGGAAATACAGATACATCGTTATTCTAGAAGAAAAACCAGATTGAGAATGTGGCCTATGTTCGTAGGCAATTGGTTACATTCCAGGAAATTTCCTCATTAAGTCCTTCTTTCACACTATTGAAGGAAAAGATCCAAAAAGTTTCTCTCCTCTTGCGTGTGAGATCCACAGGTATGCCTACCTGGGATTTCACCTTTTCTATAATACACCATTTCAGATCTTTCTCTGTGTGGCTTTTTTCTAGGCAGTGCTCAACAATTGGTGCCGACAATCTTTGGGTACGTATAGCTAATTTATGTTCACTGTACCTCGTTCTAAATTCCCGGCCCGTTTCTCCTATATATGCTAGTCCACATGGGCACAATAGCATATATACAATGTTCTGGCTCCTGCAATTGGTAAGTTCTTTTAGCCTGACATTTTTCCCTTTGTATGTTATGGAATCTGTCACTATGGCCGTGTCACATGAGTGGCATGAACCACATTTGTGGTTGCCCAATATTGGGGGGAGTCCTGTGAGAGAAATCTGGTTTAGTGTGGTAGCTGTTGCTTGCCTCGTGTGTACCAACATATCGCAAAGATTTCTATTTCTACGGTACGCTACAAGAGGGGTTTTAATTGCTCTTCTTCCTCATTGGTTTTGAGGATTTTCCAATTTTTATTAATGATATTTTTAATCTTGTAGTTGAGTTGAGAATGGTTGATGACACAGACCACTTGATCTAAGGGGGCCCGCGGTGTTTATTGTAGTAAGGCATCCCGATTATAAAATTTGGCCCTCTTAAAGGCATGCCTTACCAATCGGTGTGGGTATCCTCTGGCCAACAAGCGTTTTTTCAACTCGTCTCCGTGTGTGTGGAAATCTTGCATGGTTGTGCAATTACGGCGTATACGTAGGAACTCCCCAAAGGGAATGGAGTCTTTCTGGCAAGAGGGGTGAAAACTTTGGTGTTGGAGGATAGTGTTCCTGGCCATGGGTTTTCTGAATAAATTTACCTGCAACATGTCATTCCAGGCGGTAATGACTATATCCAGGAATTCTACTTGTACATTACTGAATTTCGCTGTAAATCTCAGATTTATATCGCTTGCATTCAGCCAGGCAATGTATTCCTGTAATAACTCAGTATCTCAAGTCCAGATGAAAAACATTTCGTCAATGAAGCTCCAGGTGGACACGTTCTCAAAGAACGAAGCTGCTTCATTGAAGACATTTTGAGTTCCCACTCACCCATGTAGATATTCGCTATGCTCTGCGCACAGGAAGCTCCCATACTGGGGCCCTTGACTTGTTGGTATGTAAGTCCATTGAATTCGAAAAAGTTGTTCAGTAATACTATTTCAAGGCACTCCAGTATGAAAGCATCAGGCCTATCTCCAGGGGTTCTTTGTAGTAAGGCTGCTACTGATTGTAACGCTTGACACTGGGGGATATTGGTGTATAGCGCCTCAATGTCAAGCGTCACCAGAATGTCCTGTATGTTGTTGAATGGCATACCTTCCATTTTGTTGATAATATCTCCTGTGTCACGGATGTGTGAGGCATAGGTCTGGGTGAGTGGGCATAAGTATGTATCAACATACTTGGACAAAGGTTCTGTGCTGGAACCTATTGTTGATACAATGGGGCGCAATGGAGGATCTTCCGTGTTTTTATGCATTTTAGGTACCCCATACAGGGCTGGAACTACTGGACAGGTTCTATTAAGGAAAATGTATTCTTCCTGGCTTATAGTCCCCTGATCTAAGGCTCTTTCAATCAGTTTTTGTATCTGAGTACTCAGTTTGCCCAGTACTCTGGGGTGTGATCTAATGTAGTGTTCCTGGATGGATAACATGTCAGAAATTTTGTTGTTATACTTACCTGCATCCATAACAACGATTCCCCCACCCTTATCACAGGGTTTAATTATCAACTGTTTATTGTTTTTTATGTTGTTTAGGGCCGAATTCTCTTTTCGTGATAAGTTATATCGTTTCTTGGGGGATGTTGGATAACCCTAGAGATCTCTTTCAGAACAGTTTTTTCAAAAATATCCACTTCTGGCCCTACCATGTCTAAGGTCGGTGTGAATGTTGAGGGGGTTTGCATTTGGATACATTTTCTGTATTGTCTTCAAAGGGTCTGTTCAAGAAGAATTTCTTCAGTCTTACCTTCCTGAAAAAGAAAAAATATCCTCATGTAATTTGAAAGAATTCAGACCGGTTTGGGGGACAAAGGATAGACCACGTCCCAATAGTGCTTCTTCTTCATCAGTGAGAGTCACGGATGAGAGATTGAATATAGGCAGAATTTCTTGACTATTGGGACTGCAATCAGTGGTCCTTTCTAAGTTCTCCAATATTGCTGATTGCGGGTCTTCAAATATAGTTGTTGATGTTGAGGGGTCATCTGTTGTGGCTCCCCCTGTCTAGTCCCCAACGTCTGTTCCTCCCTCTGTGTTGGCCTCTGGGTAAAAAGAAGGAGGTGGTGGGCATGAAAAATGTTGTTGGTTAGTTTGTCTGCCTCTATTAAATCTATAATTCTGTTGAGGCCCTTCCGTATCATAGGAATTATCTGCATCAGAGTCTGATGAGTATGTGTCTGAGAAGTTGATAACTTTCCTTCTGTTGTTGCTTGGATAGTTTTGGTAATTTGTATCCTGATTCCATTCTTGGTAGTATTGAGAGTTGAGGTATGGGTATGCTTTCTCCTCTGTATACCACCTGGTATCTTTCCTTAGTTTTTCCGACTTCTTGTTTGTAAGATATTCCTCAAACTCCTTCATATCGGCACTCATTTTTTCGAGTCTGGCCTTTGCCTCCTCAAGGGCTGTTGCTGTCCGAAGTTTGTCCTCTAAGGCTGTTATTTCCTGATTCAATACTGCCATAACCTCTCTGGCTGTTTCGATGATCAAGATCATCCAGTCCCTGGAGCAGCGGTTGGCAATATGCGACCACCGCTCCAGGAACTTCCTGATTTCCACAAAGAGGGCGGGGACATTACGGACCCTCAGACCGGATGGAATCACTCCTGCACGCAGGTATTCCAGCATGTAATGAGCATGTGACTCTATCCTTTCGAACTTTTTCTTGAGATTCAATAGATTGTTCCATTCACCATGATCTCCATGTTGGACTGTGGACATAGTGTTACTACCTGTCCTATTAATGCAGAAAAATCCTCATCAGAAAACCCAAAGGTTTTGAGACCTTCCATGATAGATATTGTCAAGACAGTTATTCTAGGGCTTCTTGAATCTGTATAGAAGCTATATACTAGCTAAGTGAACTAAAGTGATTACAATGGAAATTAGTTTTAAAAAAGAATTAACTAAATATTATGAAAAAGACGCACATGAACACCCACACTTACCACCACCAAAGATAGGGACACCGCAATAGTTTGTGATTGAAATCTGCTGTCATGCGTCATGTGACATCTGAAAGAGAAATGTCAGTGTTATACTGTAGTCCAATCAAATAGAATATTTATTTATAAACCAACAATCCCACAGCTGAAGAGCTGTGTATGCTATAGCTAGTAAGGGGGACCCACTCTACAAGAACTAAGGTCAGGGAGAAGAGGGGAACACTACCAAGGGAAATATGACAAGCTCCCTCACGACCTATATTTCTTTAATTTGTGTATACAACATCTAGTAAGGGCCACACATGATTTATACAATTTGACACTTTAACCATTTATTTGTCATCATTTTTTTAGTATTCAAAGATACATATAAAGATTTTTTTCCTTTTTCCTTTGTTTAATACATACAAAACCATAAAAGTATACATTTACATTTATGTGCAATATTTTTTGTACATGATTATGCACTCCTAAACATCATAGGAACAATTATAATCTATAGTTCCAAACCCCTATACACTTATATGCACTCACCTTTCATCAGTTCTCAAACTTACTCAATCATACCAAAACACATTCTCACATCATCCAATACCAACCATTCTTCATATTTGGATCACGAGGAGACCTAGAACTAATTTGTCTCCAGACCCTATTGATGATCTAAATTCAATAGGGTTTATCAGAAGGTCGACGCGCGTTTCGGTGGATTGGAAGCGAACAATGGACCACCTTCCTCAGGACCATGTCAAGTGATCTGACAACCATACAGGGGGTACCTAAAAAAATATATAAATCGATCAATTTAATTAATATGTGCCCATATGGTAATACTTTGTCTATATCATTCGATTGGACTTGAGTTAGATACATTTCTGAATTTAAATTGCGTCACATGACCTCCACCAACTTAGACTACCAACACTGAGTGTGTTACCTGCAGATTTATCACCAAGGTTTCCCCTACTTACCTTGGGGAACACCAAGGGAAAAGTGCGTATGAGACAACATGCTCTCAATTGTTAGATCTGTTACAATTCATTCATAGTTAGTCAGTTATGGTGAAGTAAGAATGTAATGTGCAGCAGCAAAGATAAAAAGTTTTCCAGCATTTTTTGGGAAAGATGAAAGAAAGAGTGAAAAAGAATATTCATGCAATTACAACGTAGTGAAAGAATATTTTGTGCAGACTTATTCAATTTATGTGAATTTTCTGTCCTAGTCATAATTTTTTGATCAAGGTGCTTATACTCACAATGAGTGTATTAATGCACCTTCTAATTCAAAGAGGCCACGTTGTTGATTTGCCATTCTATATGTGAATCTTAAAACGAGGAACACAACAATTCATTAAAACCTAAACTACTCATAAGTTAATTTTGCAGGAGACTGGTGAAGCGATAGAGTATCTTACCTAGTTCTTTATCCAAGACTCTATCCTATATGTTTTAATTTAGAACTCCTGGTATGTTGGTTCTATGCTCATGGGATATCTGCCTATGACATAATAGATATACATGAGTAATTTACCAGGATAATTTACTATGGCGGTCATGTTATACGTTGTGTATTATTACACTAACCTCAGCAGTGTGTTCTCCACAAGTTGATTGCTTCGTAGTTATGTTTCAAATATACACAGTGTAGTAGATAGGTTCATCTCTTCATGTCAGCCCTCTCGGGCGTTACCTACAATACAGAGTAGTAAGGCTTTGTAACTAAGCATCCTCCCATCTCCGACAACAAGATTAAAAGTGAATCATTATGTGAGCCCGATGTACATATTGGGGGCTCTCCGCAAGAGACGAGCACGCTATATCTAAAGCAACCTGAGTTACCCGTTGAATCAATGCGTGAGCGCTATATATAGTTAGGCAAGAATGCTTGCTCCAAAGCAGTTCAGATACAAAATGCAAATGAACGTGTGACAGCCTCTAATTTCCCCATAAGCAGCTTGCGGTGGCATTGTGCACTTGGGCGGCCTGCTGCAGGCCCGCTTTGCAGCTGGGCCATGAGCTTGCCGCAGATGCCCATGTTCTGTCATGGTCATTTTATGTGTGCAGGGCTATCTCGCTGACCTCCGGGCGCTTAACAGCAAGTCCTTTGGCCGCATTCTGTTAGCAGGCCCTTGAGCGCAGCACGCAATGGTCACAGATTAAATGGTTTAGATGCTGGTGAATTAAGTCCACTTTGGTTTTTGTGTTCTTCTTCTAGTTGCATCAAGGCTCCAGAGTAGTACGGTCCAGAAAGAGGGGGTGTCTCCCCTCACAGCTGCCCCCAGCTATCTTCCAGCCAGCTGATTCTTGCAGTCCGGCTGGATGCTTCCATGGAGTGAGGAAGGGGCTCACATTCTGGCAGTCTGGGCATGCTGCTTGCTCTTTGATTCGAAGGGAAACAAGCCTGCTTCCTTTCTGCCGCTTTCTCTCGATTCAATAGGTCTCACATTAGTGACAGTTGGAGCTACTTCTGTTGCAAATAAAAATGTTTGTTAGATTTATTTTTTGATGAAAAATTATCCCAGCGCTAGCATAAGGAATCAAATAAATTCCATGAAGGAAGGAAAGGGTGCAATACCACAGGCTGTTACTAGGTGTCCCTGTGGAGTTGTAAAGGGACCTCTATTAGTCACATAAAGTACTGAACCCGTAATGCAATTATGAAAAGAAAGATTGCTGCAGAGCATATGTTTCCATTTGGTTTTTTTGGGAAGTAAGATTTGTTAGCTTGCATTTTCAAAATGCACCATTGTTCTTCATTTAGCTTTGTTTGTGAAATAAAGCTAAATAAACAACAATGGTGCATTGTTTTAAAAGCAAGCAAACAAAAAAGATGGGGAAGAAATCCAGCATAGATTCGCCTTCTAAAGTAAGGTGAAAGATCTGCCTACTTACATCCATAAATCACACTCTTACATAGGGCTCTGAACAAAAGATTTCATGAATTCACTACAGTAGCACACGGTTCACAGGCTCCTAGTCAACCAGAAATAAGCAAAACGGAAACATTTACAACTCAATACATTTGCCAAAATTTTCAAAATTCTACTACATCGAGCTTCTCACGAGCAACATCTGCACATGGAACAGGAATGCTACATAATATGTGATTCTCCCTGGATTAACCTTGAATGTGTATATTTCAGTCTGTGAATGTCTTTATCCTTCTCTGTGGGACACATTTCATTTTTATTCTACTGAGACATGAAAACATAGGTCTATTCAAGTGGTACAATGAAACGTCACAGTAAAGATGGAGTCTAAGGCCTGCTTTGCTTTAAGTTAGCTGGAGTATAAACTTTGATTACTGCAAAGCAAGCATTGAAATTCAGCAAAACAACTATATTAACCCACCTGTGCTTACTCCCTAGAATCATCACAAGCATACCCTCTAAAGACTTCACAGGACAGTTGTCATCCCCTTTACACTTTCCAATCTCGTTTCCTCTAGCTCTTTCATCTCAGTGCACAGGTCACTTTGAAATTCCACACATTTTATGTCAATCCTTTTCTTTTTCTTATATTTGTTGGTGACAGCTTCTGTTTCCATAATTTTATCCCACTCTTCGATGAACTTGTTCTACAGCCTCTGAAGAAAAGGAAAATACATGCTGCTCCAATTAGTATGATCAGTATAGAGGTCTAAAGCCATTTAAGGATTTTTCCAGTTATGTTTCTAAACCCTCACCTATCTTCGAAAATCCTCTCCCAATGGAACTATCAAAAGAAGCTATTCCCTCCGAAGAGCCAGTTTCTTCTTGCACTTTTAGTTTGTGTGTGATGTCAGTGATGTTAATAACAAAGTTATCAATCTGGTTATCTATTCCAGGGATGTAGGCACAGCATTCAATTTTGTGTATCGCCTTGCAAACTCCCCTTCCTTTGAGAGAAGCATATCTAAAGTAAGTCTCTTTTGAATGATCATAGCCCTCATTGCAAGAAGCTCCTTGTTAGTCACGGTTAGTATACCAACTTTATTCGTGGCTAATGTATCTACTAAGGTTGACAGCTTTCTAATCTTTACATCGTTTAAAGCTACTCCTACTGAAGGTATAAATGCACCAAATATATCACCCCAAATTTGTGCAAAACTATGTCTGCTTCTTCTCAGGAAAGTGTTATTACTTTGCCGCACACAAAATATATTCCCCTTATACTTACTTCAAGTCCTGTCAATACATGGTGCTTCACTAAATATTTCTGGTCACATTCGCTCCTGCCCACCATTTATACTGTCTGGTTTCCTTCTTGTTCTCAAACAATACATAGTTTCCCTCTCTTTGACAAATGCAGATTAAACTTTGGATGTAAATACTTTCTATTTTCCTTCCTCTTGTTCTTCCTTAACTCCCTCTACTGCAACTTCCTTTTCCTTTCTTATCCTTTTGGTGAGCTCATCTACAAAAATTCTTTCAGCATGGTTCATTTTTCATGAAAGCTTTTGTACATCTGGGTTAGTAAAGTTAGAACATGCAAGAGGCAAGAAAGATTTCGGCATATATTCTGGTTTACTTAATCGCTTATGAAAGTTCGAAAACCAAGAAATGTGATTTGTCATCCGTATGTACATTCCAAGGATTGGTAACAGGTACAGTCTCCTAAGGCAACTTTTAAGCAGATTAATACAGCTTAATCGAGTCTTGATGATAAAACAAATTTAAGAACACACTGCAAGAAAATGCATAAGACAAAGGAAAATGATCATTTGTGGAGTGCTCAGCTCCAGACATAGGAAGATAAGAACAAACAAAACAGTTTTCTGCATGCATCAACTTTACGTTTTCAGCTAGCATCTGAAAATAAACATTATAGCAAAGGATACTTTCAGAATACGAAGCCTGTAAAATTCTCCCTACTGGCTTTTCTTGGTTAATCACTGTCGTTTTATTCACTCTAATATGATTACGTGAGGCATCTCCCTCTAACAGTCAGAAATCCATCATCAAGCCAACTACGAAAACTACTATAGGAATAGCCAAAACTACGAGGACAACTCTGCAGCACATCTGTACCATGTTAATCTCGTTACAGATCAAGACAGAAAAGAATTTCGGTCTTTTGGTACAGTTTAGTTATTGTTAATTCTCTTCTTCCTACTCTACTGTCTCTACCCCATCTTGAAATCTACAGTGATAGTTACCTATGTTAACGGGATACCTAACCATCGGCTCATGGTATATTGTCTCAAATCTTTCCTCAGCAATGTTGTGCACATTTCTTGTGTCTTTTTTCTTATCAACTTCTGTCTCTGAGTTCATGGAGGCTTGTTAACATCAGTATGGAAATCACTCGGATCAGCTTCGCTCCTTAAGAAATAAGTCCAGTCGGGATTAAAGTACTCTCGGTTCGGTATCCCCAGTCTATTTGATTTCTTGGTTTCAGGGTGATCCAGGTCACTGTCAATAAATTCTCCTTCTTCTTTGTCTTCTTAGTCCTTTAGCTGTCTATGCTACTAAGTAGTTTCAGGCATCCTTGACTTCTTCAGTATTCTTCTACTCTTGTTTTCAGTTCTTGGCCATTTGTCTTCATGATGCATCTTCCTTTTGAGATAACAGCCACTTCAGATTTGTGAGACACAGTTTCACTCTCGGATTCAGAGCATTCTCCTACTGCTTCTCTGTCATCATTGTCAGTCAGCTGTGCACTTGTACCAGCTTGGTCTGTCTCAGTTTTCCAAGACTATTCCGTCTCCGCCATAGTTACACCGCTCCAGTGGCCCAACGGAGCAAGGGCCGTCAGAGATTGACCTGTATGTCTGCCCACCTAATTTAGATGGACAGACATAGAGGTCAATTTTCACTGCCTCTCACCACCAGGAAAACCCTGGCTGTAAGGGACAGTGAAAATTGGAAAATTGAGTTAACTCCCATGCCGAGATCGCATCATTTACTTTCTTTTCAAAAACAAAATCCCACTTTGGGGTTTTGTTTTTGAAAATAAAAATTAACTTTGCCTTATGGTTCCGTCATGTTTGAAGGAGCCGTATGGCAAAGCTACAGTACATTGGCAGGAACTGCCTTGATGGTGGTCGCTGTTAATGCTCGAAATGTCCGCCAGCCTGACAGACATTTAAAAATGTGGTCGTCTGAACTTCCACCAGGGGGACCGATTAATTTATTCTGTCACCCTGGCGGAGGACAGCCCAACCGCCAAATTTTACATTGGTCCCTAAATTCAGTGAAGGCAAAATCAGTCAGTCAATAAATCAGAGTGCAAAGTTCAGTTAAGGTACAGAATTAATCAAGAACGCTGTAAAGTTCAGATCAGCAAAATACAGAGTATAAAATGGGAAAGAAATTTGGCATAAATTTGCCTTCTAAAGTAAGGGTTAGGATCTACCTACTTATAGTAAGAAATCACACTCTTATACAGGGTTCTCAGCAAAGGATTTCATAAATTCACTACAGTAGTACACAGTTCGCATGCTCTTAACCAATCAGAAATAAGCAAAAGAGAAACATTCACAACTGAATACATTCAACAATATTGTCATAATTCTACTACATCAAGCTTCTCACAATCAACATCTGCAGATGGAACAGGAATGTTACTTAGTATGTGATTCTCTCTGGGAGAGCTACGTTTAACTTTGAATGTGTATATTTTGTTCAGAACAGTCTGTAAAAGTCTTCATCCTATGTTGTGGGACACATTTCATTTTCATTATAGTGAGACATGAAAACATAGGTCTTTTCACATGGTACAATGAAACATCACAGTAAAGATGGCGTCTGAGGTCCAGTTTGCTTTAAGTTAGCTGGATTATGAACTTTTATTAATGCAAAGCATTACATTCTGTCATCATGTCTTCCATGTATTTGCAGACAGACTTTCTGTTGGTGAATTTACTTTCACTTAGTTACCTGTGGCGTCCGGTGAATCAGCTCGAAGGACTAATTTCTTCAGATAGCCCAGTCCATTGTACTTATCTTCCTGATTCATGCCACAGATAACCTTTCAAATTAAGCCTCATTTATACAGTGAGCCAGGAGAATGATTATAATTGTAGGGTTAATATGGCTTTGATTTTTCAGATTACAGGTCTATCTGGCATCCTGATTCTGAACACATTGGAGCCTACCACTTTCTTGGGAGACAAAATATTGATCGAATCACTTAATTGAGACTGATTTAGTTAGCTAGACTCTATTCTCCATGCAGAGATGTAGTAGGGGGTTTTGCAGCATGGAAAGCTGAAGGCTGCCTCCTTTAACAAGTATGTTGACTAAAAAAAAGATCTGAAGAAGATCGAATGCCCAAATTTCTTACTTTTTTGGAAGTGGCCGGTCAAGGCCCCAGGGAGGGGGTGAACTAGTTTGTAGTACCTGGACATCTGTGCTGCCCAGCACAAAGACTTTTCTTGTGTTCTGTTTAGTATGTGAAAACACTCATGCAGCTGATGACTGGTGTGGTCCAGGTGTTTTTTACTCTGTTCTTAGTACCTTAACCCATTCTCTGATATTAGAACAAATGTTCCACTCATCAGCTGGTTTTTTGTTTATATTGAATTTGAAAAGCAAACATTGTCAAAATAGTCAATGGTTTAGTACTGACGGCTGGTTAACAGCATGTTAGACTGTTGAGTACTTTTCACTTCAAACGTGTCACTTTGTTCCAGGACCCAAAACTGCTTCTCTTCACTACAAGACTTAGGGCCTCATTACAAGTTGAGGTGTTATTCATCGCCACTGATAAATAACGATCGCACGGGTATGTTATTTATCGTGTGTGATAAATAACACCTATTATGAGTTTATGGGGAAAAACATGTGGATTTTGTTGTTTAACACACCAAAATCCGCATGATACGGTAAATACCATATGTTTTCCCCTGTCAAATATCGGCAGGTTTGACCTGACGAAATTCAACTGATGTTGGGTTATTTAATGCATCGGATGCGTTAAATAAAACCAAACTTCACGTGTAAACAGGCTTTTATGCATGTGACGGATTTAACTGCACAGCTTGTAATCAGGCTCTTAGAGTGCAAATTCTGAGTATTAATCAGCATGTCCTGACCTGCTGCTGTCTCTCCCCAAAACTGTTCATTCACCTATGACCCGACATTACCTTGATGGAGATTGGAGATTGGAATGTGTGCTTGTTAACAAGAGACTCCAAAACCAGGTAATTTTAATTCACTTCTACATCTGACTATCTCTTGTGCATAAAGAACTGACCCACTTAACCAAGAATAGATATCTAGGTGGTGTCAACATTAATACAAGAGTTTGACTTCATGAAAACATGTTGCACAGGTAAAACTGTCTTACCTGTGTCGTACATGTGTATGAGGCACTGAAGCAGTCTTTCCAGGCGATCCATGGAGCTGCGTAAGTAGGCACACCAGAGATTTCCCTTCTTAGAAGATGTATTTTGGTTGCAAAAGATTCTGACTATGTCCAGCTACAACAAGTGTGAATATTTTCGATGAAGATGTACTTTGATGTTGACAACAGAAAGACGCAGCTTACTGCCAATTCTTAAAGCATAGACACTAGCTACTGGCATGATAACTATACTTCTTTCACAGAGTGAATCATCCCCTATGCAGACAACTAGCACAGAAGGAAAATTGGCAATCTTTTTGCTTTGTCCAGGGAATGATCTATTCATACATGGTCTCCTATCTGAGCTAAAGACAACAGACTCAGTGTTAGATCCAGCACGGGCTTGTATCGTAAGGGAACATGCCACAACTCTCTCGGGGCTGTCAGGGGTTGCCATTGTGACTCGGGATCAGCGTTTAGAACAACTATAGTCCTTCTTCACATCCCTATAGATCCCCTTGCTTTCACCTGGTTCTTACTCAAACAGCGTAGATGACCTAGATTGGTAAGTGGTTAGGCCTGGCGGAACGAGGACATTGTCTCCATAGGTAGCTCAGAAAAACTGGCGGTTCACCAAAGGGGCTACCTGATTTTTTTCAAAGAGAATATAATGACCTGAATAAAGCAAATGCAGTTCTTTCTCCCAGGGAAAATTTAGGGGAGTTGGGGAGGTGAACGCTCTGCTTTGGACCCCATCAGGAAGGTAAATGAGCCTGCTCACCAGCAGCCGCGGCCCGTGCAGGTAAGAGCGGTGGGGAAGAGTGGGGGGATTTCGATGGGCGATTACTTGGGAAAATTAATTATTTATTTAATTTTCCCTCATCATCGTCCCTCGAAATCCCCCCACCCAGCCCCACCGCCCCACTGCTCTTACCTGCACAGTCCACGGTTGCTCACCAGTTCCTGATGTTGTCTTTATTCTAGGGTCCACAATGTGGCTTCTTCTCTGAAGCTCACAATTGCTCTCATATTTTGAGCTGGCCTCTCTCCTCCTGGAGCTAGCTCCCATGGCAAACCATACTGCAGCTGGGCCTTGGGTCTAAAAAGAGCATCAGATGTGGGTTTTCTCCACAGTAGAGCAGTTCCATTTACCTTCCTAACTGCAGATGCAGAAGCTGGGGCCTTCTCCATAGTCTTTGCCTACTCCTTGAGTATCTAGATCTATCCACGAGGTCCTGAAGACTGGCGCTCTCCATTTTAGGTCAAGCGTAAGCATACGGCCTCTTGTATACTTTAGTATACATATATCTCTGTGGGCCAAATGCCATTCCTTGCTTCTCATTTGTTCGTTTCAATGTCCTTTAAAAATCCTTGCTTACTAGTGGCCAGTCCTCCCTCTTTGTCCCTCCTTTTTCCTCCAAGGAGCAGGGACTTAGTACAATATAATTACGCTTTGTTCTATTGATCTGCTCCTGGGGGACTATTTAATATGTTTTCTACCTCGTGTTACACTGTGGGTGCTCAGACCCATAACTGCTTACATTTTATTGCAGCAATCACTCTCCCAGTTCCAGTCCTCCCAAAGGCAGCTCCCAGGCTGGCTTGGAATGTAAGCAATTAATTATATTTTATTTGCTTACTGTTACCATCGTGACACTCGAGCTTTAGCTGTAAACATCCTAAACTAAAGCGCGGCTGCCCTGATTGCTTAAAAAGTAAAGAAATAGAAAAAAATGTTTTTCTATTTCTTTACTTTTTAGCAATCGCGGCACCCGCGCTTTAGCTTACGATGTTTACAGCTAAAGCTTGAGTGCCACAAAGGCTCAGGAGCAAGCAGCGGCGCGTACGCTGCTCGCGTGCATTTAGCTTGTTATTTCCACATTACCTCCGGCCCCGCCCTCCAAACCTTCCTGGGCTCCGCCACTGCCTCACTGTCTGCCCGTGTTTCTTCAGTGGGGAAGTCGCTTGTTAGCATTCTATCCCCCTTAAGCATGGCTTCCACTATTGGGCACATTACTGAGCTGAGTTATCACTCGCGTGCTTCATCAAAACTCAATCTGACTCTTCCAGGATGTCCCTTGGTACAGGCCTGTCATTCGGAACTTCACTTCCTGTATAACCACATTCCTCGCTCCTCCTGCACTCAAGGAAGTATAGCCGGTCACGCAGCCTGGCTGTACAACATTTCCCATCGGGCTTCGCTGCCCCGCAACGGCACACTGCCTCCTGGGCCGGGTCAATGGTTGCTTCTGGCAGAAGAAGCCGGTGCCAGCCCCCATTCATTCCTGCCGCCGTCATGGAGGCGCTGATTCCTGTCATCAACCAACTGCAGGATGTCTTCAACACAGTGGGGGCTGATGTCATCCAACTGCCACAGATCCCGGTGGTGGTATGGACAGACTGTTCAGAGAGACACAGCTTCCTCTTTCATTTTGGGAGGTCATGCCCATCCATATCTGCTCGTGCTCCCGAGGGTAATAATAATGAGGTGGTGCGTGAGGTGCCAGTCAAGGGTTGCAGCAACCAAGGGCATGAAGCAACGGACTTGCACTGCGGCCAGCCAGCGAGGGGGTGTTGAGGGAACGAAGCAGAGGATGTTTTTAAGGGCACTAGTGGAGACAAGAGGGCTTCGAGGGAGGGAGGGGGTGTGAGGAGGTGGGTTGTTGATAATTATATTTAAACACAACTTGAATGATAGATGTAGTAAACAAGAAATAAACAATCGATACGAAGCATTGCTTGTGGAAATCTCCAGTTATTATCTTGTTCGTAGTTTATACTCAACCCACTAGCGGGAAATGAGTTTTGAGATGCTGGCATTTGCTTGGGTAGTAGAAAAAATAATAGGAATGAATGTTGACCACTGCCAACTAAAACCGATAAACACTAGTATCCAGTCACAGATATAGCTGGCATTATTTTCACTGCAGTTTTAATACAGGCAGACCGACAGTGTATCACGTGTGTCTCACAGGAGCTGTTTGTAACTGTTTGGCTGTGTCGAGCAGTGTTACATGCTCTTATTCAGTGAAGCAACCGCTGCTGGTAGTGCCTAATAAGATTGTGCTGCTGAGGTGGTGCTGTTAAAAACAATGCAACTCGAGTGCGTGCCGTTGAGATTTTGGGGCACTGGCCAAGCTGCTGAGGGCATGAAGTGGCAGCTGATGCAGAGAAGACGCCTTTGATAATGAGAGGTTCCTTGCTTGGTGCAGTTAATGGCTCATGCTGATTGTGAGAAAACATAAATAACCTATTTTACCAAGATTTTCTGTGAACGTGTGACTTATGAAGGTTGCCTGAATTATCAATTGTGTCTCACCTACTAATGGAAACAAGCATTTGCAATGCAATAGGTCTCGCATTTAGGCGAGTTTAAGCTATTGGCATTGTAAATGACAATGCCTTTTATTTATGTTTTAAAAACGAAAACAAAAATAAACGGCATTGTTATTTGCAGTGTCAAAAATGCATGGCTAAACTTATAAGGTCCCAAATGCGAGACCTATTGGCTATGCCAATGCTTGTTCTTATAGCACCAGACACATAACCTCTTTTATATATTGGGCCACTCCTTCCCAATACATTTTACAATTTGTGTCTCGTTAACGAAATACACATTTATGCGGTTTTTTTTAGGAACTTTCCACTAACAAAATAATGTGACTTATCTTTCTCTGCATTCAAATTCGGTTTTGTGCCAATATTCTAATTTCATTTACCATTTCTCTGGCTGTTTAAAGTACATTTGCATAAGAGCGTTATAAATTAAATAATACAATGAATAAACACTGTTTAGGAAGTGCTTATTATTTCTGGCTGTGGTCATTTCTGTTCTTAGGTAGGAGAATCACATGTTTGTAAATTCTCCCCAAAGGTACTGTGCTAGTTCCAGATCCAACGTTACTGAACAATTAACTCCTATAGCCTCATTTATTATAGAAACACCAGTTGGGTACAGCTGCCAACCCATTCACTGCACCTGTTGGAGCTTGTGAACAACCCCCATCCTATTCTCCCACTCTGGAGAAACACATCTGATTCACACTGCTATTTAATCCGGCTAATCCCTGCTGCAACTCTCCTGAGTATTCAACTAGGCAAGGTTCTCCTATGTCCATAATCCATACTACATCCTTCACACTAAGAAAGCATACCTCTTCATGGCTGAAGACCTATGCCTGAGGCGGCACACTAAGCTGTTTATTAATTACATCGACCACGCCCCTTTGGGAAACCCCCCAGTTTTTTCATCCCACTTAAAGAACTGTCCTTTACCAGTCACCAACAGCATTACCCCTACCAGAAAGGGTTCTAGCAATACTGGTCGGCGAGGAGTGGGACAATTGTGAGCAACAAAATAGCAAACAGCCCATAACGTGAAATAAGTATGGCACTTCCGAGAGCGAAAACGATGCTCCGGTACGCTATCGCGCTAAAAGGAAGAGGTAAACAGTGAATAATTACGCGCAGGCCCAGCTTCTACAATTTGTGATTAAAAGCCTAAGGTGAAAAGAAACAATCGTCTGTTTGTTTAGGCGCGTAACAAGTCGAAATGCAACACCGAAGTATTTCACCCCAAGCCATTGCAAACCTCAGTCAGACACAAACTTTACAAAAAGAAGGAATCACTGGAGCAGCTGGAATCGTGATTGTAACACTTACTAAACCATATGGGCTAAATACATGAAGTCGGTGTTTACGCAAACTGGCATCTTACAACGCAGCCCCATTCACATTTGTGGTTAACATGAAAGCCGCCAGCACACACAACAATTCAATCAAATGAAACACAATGCTGGATTTAGCTCCACTGAAGGTAAGAACGAGAAGGGCAACCAAATAAAATAGATACGCTCTTACACCATGGGGACCAAAGCCCTAGAAAGGCCCTAGTAAAGAGCAACTTTTAAGCAAGAAACAGTGATCTAGCCAGTAGGAAATGGGGCTCACCTGTTGAGCTGTAATAGCGGTTCTCGCGTCCTCAGGAGCTGGTAGAACATTATGTCCGTGCACCGCTGCAAGCTTTGCCACAGGAGTTGCCGTGTGCCCTGGTCCAGCATAAGAGGGAAAGAGGGAACACGGGACTGAAGTCTAAACCACAGAGTGGACAATGTGATACCATCCAAGCCCTCCAAAGCCACTTTATCCAGAAGCATGGCCTGGACGTCCATGGTGGGACAATTAACACACACTGACAGGAATCAGCGCATGGTAACGTTCACTCGTTGTACAACCTAGCAGTAAAGCGCCATTATTTCAGCTGAGTGCCAAGAAAACAGAAAAGAGACTTAAAGTGCAGCGACCATTGGTGCGATTTGCGCCCTGAGGACGGGAGCAGCGTAGACTCGGATTGGCGGAAAGCCTGCTGTCACCCATCACGTGCTGCTGAAAATATTATGTAGCCTCGGAAACACGCCCGTCGCTACCCTTATCCTTATACCACCACCACTAAGAGAGGTTCTATTTACTAGCACTAACCACTTTAGAACTGAGAACCATGCTGCAGTACTGGTCTCGGCTCAACGTTTATCTGCACCCAATTAAAGTAAAATAAATAAAATTAATCCGACCTCGTGTAATAAAGCCAGGTGCTCAAACAAGCGCGGTCCCTAAAGTGAAAGAGGACCGCGCTGCAAATAACAAAAAAGAGTGCTCACCGACTTATGGAGACTGTGGGTGTAACGCCGCAAGTAAACGATCGAGTCCGGATGGGCGGCCCCAAAAGGAGACAGGGCGGTAACAAAGAAGCCTCATTTCCAACCACACGCCAAAGTTTAACATAAACGATGACGCCAGCCAATCAGAATGGTGGGCGGGGCTTAAACTCCACTGCTGAAATCTCGATTACAATAAGCCTCGCAGAGCGAGCAGCGCATGTGCGCTGCAACGCAGGTCTGCGAGACCTAAAAGGTTTGTAAATCGGGCCCTCTTGGGGACCCTTAAAGCAAAGAGCAAGTCGGAACTGGTACGAGACAGGTTTCGAAGGAAAATTAGCTACTTTAGTGAGGCCAGCTTTACTATATAAATATGTATAATTTTCTTTGCAGAGAATGGCTAGCAGGACCAAAGACTAAGATAATTAAATATTTATTAGTAATTGCTGGTGAGGTCAAGGGGTGATATGTAGACCTAAGCACCAATCGCATACACCTTTAAAATGTGTAGTTTTAATGGCTAACCAAAACAAACTATGGGTTGGTTCCAATTGTACCGTAATTTCAAGATTACGTACAGCGTACTTTTATGCTTTTATATAGTGGCGATTTAATAGCAGTAGAAAGCAATGTGTTCCAGTTATGTTTCGAGAAGAGTTCGAAGGAGACACAGAAGTGGCAAACTAAACTGCCTCACTGTTTTTTCATTCGACAGTTCCTGCCTTTTGGATGAGTGCTTCCATTGTATTGTATTTGTGATGTATGCAAGACATAGGACCCGTTGGTGTAAGTGTGATGTAATAATTTACTTTTTGCAAATCAGTGCTTATCTGTTGGAACCGCTGTGTATCTGAGTGGCATGGGCTGATTGACAGCTCAAGGCCATTGAGAGGATCGTAGATTGTCCTGCTTCCACACATAAGCATTGTGCATATGTCACCAGAACCCTGCACATGGGAAAGGGATAATAGACCGACTTTATTTTAGTTTTCTTAATTACTGATAAGGCTAAGAGGTCGTCAGAGCTCAGTACCTTTAGATCACATGGTTTGCCGGGAGACACATACGTGCAGTTCTGATGAATCAAAGGGTTAGAAAACCTATCTGTTTTCGTTTGGACAAGGGATGTGCATAGGTTGTTCAGATATAATGGTAGAAAACAAATCACACGATCATGTATAGAAATAGTCATGTTCATGCATCCATTGTATATTTACAGCATATGTGGGTTCGACAGACACAAATTCAACAGGACTAATGTCACAACTTAACTATTGAAAGTGTACACATGGTATAGTGAAACGAAATACCGTGAAGACATTTAAATGAGTGTAACTAAAGGGAGACAGAAATGGAACGCATATGTATTATTTCTCTGTTACAGTACTGCACAGTGCATCCATTTTAATGGCCGAGTTCGAGAGAAAGGTGCTATTAAATCGAGAATTCTTTTTATTTGAGGTGCAGCTTAACAAGGGAACCGACTCCCAGCATCCTTATTGTTGTAGATCTCAAGTTGTTGCTTGATTATGTGATTTTCTTGCTATCGCAGCTTGGGTAACACAGGGCCTGATTTTAGAACTGGGCTGACGGGTGGGGAGATTTCGGCGGACGGAATTTCCGTCACCGTTGTGAGGAGTAGCCTGTCCGCCTAGTTCTTGATCAGGCCCACAGTCACCTAACTACTTGTGCTCACAAAAATCCAGAGCTATGCGCTTTTTGTCTTGCCAGTTTCTTGTAAGAAGAGGCCACGCCTGCTTTAATGCTATGAACATTGGCTTCTTGTTTGTATTGCTCAAGTGACTCTACAGCAGTGCTTTAAATGGGAAAAAATAAGTGCAGGTACTCATTAAAATAAGCTAGAGGTGTGGCAAGTGGGCGGAGCTAGGGGCGGGGCTACGGGCAAGATTTGATGGTACATAATGGCTTCTGTACAAGTTGCAGCACATATCAAAACACATGAAATGCGTTTATGTAAAGAAAACAGGTTAACTCATTACACAATTGAAAGCCAAACAGGATTATATGGTAACATTTTCTTGTTTTGTGATATTTGCTGTTTCTTAATGCCCTACTGTTATTTATGGTTGTTTGGCATAATACTATATATTCTCAAACGCACAAACCGACAGAAACAAGCAGACCTGTACGCAAAAGCATTCCACACATTCCCTTTAATATATGTCCTGATACTCTCCCTCGTTCTCTCACTCAAAAACAGGCAGTCCCAGCCCATTTCACTCACCTAATGGAGAGAGGGGGAGGGGCGAAATCACTTTCAGCTGAATGGGCTTTGCGTATCCGATCGACAGTGCAGGGTGTGTCTAGAGTCTAATTGTCCCCAGACTGCAGGGGTTGAGAGGGCTTACATCACGCTGTGATTACCCTGTCCTGTTAATCACAGCGTGATGTAAGCCCTCTCAACCCCATGCAGTCTGGGGACATTCAAGTGGGCGCTGCTGGAATCTTCAGCAGGGACTCTGCAAGGTCACTGAGGGGCTCAGTGACTTACACGCTCTTCGGAAGCACTGCCCTGAGCTGGAGGAGATGCCTAACCGGAGCCTGCTGTGCCGCCGAACAGGGTACCGGTACTCTCCCTGGATAAAGAAAAGTGCCGGTACTGACGGCAAGAAAATTCGGAAGTGCCGGTACTCAGTACCGGTGAGTACCGGCCCATTTAAAGCACTGCTCTACAGGGCATAACACATTCCTATGCTGATTCTCCAAGTAAACGTTTTGAAAATTTTAACCCCGGAAGCTGCCAATTAATACTTTGATTCTTTAGGTTCTTGCTTCCAGCAATCGATGTCCTTGAGGAAATGTTTGTGGTGCAAATTCACATTCCAGTTTTAACGTATCGGCCTGAGTTGGACAGGCTGCGCTTTTAGTGGTGGATCACATTAGTTATTGTAGCTAGTAACTAATGAACCATATTGGTAAACTCACAAAGAACCGAATGTGCACTCAAAACTGATAATGTGAACTATTTTGTTTGCCAGGCAGTAAAAGCGATCTGCATGTGTGGCGACAACACCCGCACACATACAACCACGACCATGCAGAATATTTTGTCTATCATCAGCTATCACTTAACTACCTTACATAAACCTAAATGTTAAACTCGTCTCTAGGCTCCATCCTACCCTATTCTCCTATCCTTAACACATATGGAAGTCTGATTGTTTTATGTTTTTGTGGTGAATGTAAACTGAAGGTGACCGATCGCATTATCAAGTTTGAAATTTGAATCCAGGGCAAAATATAGACCACGAATTTTACTAGGAAACGACACCTTACACAAGGCAACAATTTTATTTGTCTTAATGGTTGGTATGTTAGTATTCATCCACTGTCGGACGTAATCCTTTTTTCGGGAACATTTATTTTTGTATTGAAGAAATGCGTAATCGCACATTAAGCTGCCCCTTCCATGACTCAAAGCTATTGTGATAGATAATTGTCTAAATAACCACAGGATGGTCTTTGAAACATTTGGAGTAATGTGTTTTTAAAATAGTCACGTTGGTCAGTTTTCTGTAGATGTAGTATGTTCACTTATGGGCCTTTGTTGTTTAAATCTCTCATTGATTGTTTTCTTAAATGCCACTATAGCTTTGTCAGGTTCGAGTAGACCACCTAGTTCATGATTTAATTTTTAATTTTGGTACTTTTACTTTCGGTTTTCTTACTATAAGTGCAGGGCTACATGTACTAGTATAAAAAAAAACTCTAATCAGAAATTGATGAGCTACTTGCTATGTTTGGTACCATCTTCATGATTTTTGGCCAAATTAAAATAATTATTTTCTTCTCCTAAAGCCTGCTGCGCTTACTAAGGTAGGTGGCGGTAGGGTAGATGAGAGAGAGAAATAATTCTCAAGCTTCCCATGTTCATCTGTGAGTAACTCACCCATTCCAGATAGTTTCCTTTGTATTTTTGTATAATGGGTTAAACAGTTTGCAATGCAAAAACATGGGCTGCAAGACATATGCATGTAACAGGTAGACCTAAGAGCCATGCTTGTGAATCCTTGAGTGCAGGGTTTGAGAATGGCAGGGCATAAGGTGACTATTCTTGCATATGGTTGGTTACACTGACATATGCTAGTCTTGATTGGCATCTGGTGGCAGTTTGGCATAGGATGCCTCTTAACCATAAGGCAGCCCTTCCTATCACATGCAGTCCTTCCATTTTGCATGTGTAAATCACCCCGGGCATACTGGAATTATCTGTGACGTGCAGTGGCCATCCTTGGCCTGTGATGCTGATACATGTCATTCTGATCTGTACACAGATCAAGGTAAGTACCCAAGGTAAGTACCCAGGAACCCAGGTGAGGGTTAATCATTGCAAATGATACTGTTTTTTGGGAATGTACACAGTATATGTCCATATCACTACACAAAGCAGTTTAATTTGGGAACAGAAGGTGCATAACAGTAAATAAAAATTCTAGTGTTTTAAGGCAAATATTTCTTAGTTTCAGGCTGGGTCATTTTGAGATGTTGAAGCACATTTTTAGTAAAAAGTAAAATATGATAGTTGGTCAAATAGATTTTTTTCCCCATAAAATTGAAGACTTCCCTTTCCAAGCAGACTGGGACAATGGCAGCCGCTTCTTTGAAATGAAATAGGTCTCGCACTTACAAGAGTTTGAGCTATTGGCATTGTAAATGGCAATGCCTTTTATTTATGTGTTAATTAGCAACCTATGAATTTGTACCAAAGTAAGTGCAGGGACAACGTAAATGCACATATTGCCATAAACTTCCATTACCTACATTACAGCACCATTTTGTTGGTGACAAAGTCCACAAGCCGTCTGTGGTGGTCATTTCATCACTTATGTGGAGATATTTCAGAATCGATCGTGATATCTTTTCATAACATTAGTATCTCCATATGTAACTGCTTTCCAGGGCCTGTGTTTATGTTATTGGTTTAACTTGGGGGATATGCCTATTGAATGAGGATGGAGATTTTGAAATGTACCTTTTTATTAGGAAGCAGAGGCTTTTGTTTTGAATAATGGTATCTTCCAAATTTCAGAACCAAGTTATTTCAACTGCCTGAGAAACCTAGAAATTCATCTTTGGAATCATTTCACAGATTCCTGCACAATTAGGAGAGTCGTGCTGACTCTGAAAATGATGAATTATTGGAGTTTTGCAAAAGTGCTCTTCCAGAGTGGTGGTCTGTAAAACCTAGCGCATTTAGAACTTCTTAAATAATTTGTGTTGCTAGATCCACTAGTGGGCTCAATATGTGCAGAATTCTTGTGGCAGGAGAGGAGTAGGCCGATATCGCCGATGTCTTCTTCAAGGTAGGGCTTCTCATACTCACTACGTGCTGGGTGTCACTTTTTAGGTCTGAGTCTGGGTAGCACATGCGCTGCTCTGTAGCATGCTGTATTGGAGTATGGAATTGAAGCCCTTCCCACTCTCCACCCATATTTGTCATTAGCTTGTGTCATTGTCCTTCGTAAATGCTGGCTTCTGATTCGTTAATAGGCTTGTTAGACCCTCCTTAGTACCGCCCTGTCTTCATATGTAACCTCCCATGAGTACTGGCCCTTTTACTTCAGTTGTTACACGGTACGTCTTTTTTAGTCTGTAAGCACTGTTTTCTTTAATGCGATTCTCCTACTGCAGGCACGACGTGCTTTCCTGCAACATTCAGCGCGCTTTCACTTTCCAAGCAGACTGGGACAATGGCGGCCGCTTCTTTGAAATTAAATAGGTCTCGCATTTACAAGCGTTTGAGCTATTGGCATTGTAAATGGCAATGCCTTTTATTTATGTGTTAATTAGCAAAACAGATAAATAAAATTAATTGTCGTTTACAATGCCAATATTTTAAACTCTCGCAAATGCGAGACCTATTGCATTGCAAATGCTTGTTTCAATTGTTGCATTGAGCTGCTGACTCCTAGAAATACAGGTTTTGTCAAAGCAATATCCCTGGTTTGCATTTTCCGTTACAAGTCAGACCTGTTGACTTTGGTAATGTACATAATACACTAAATTGCCAAATTTTCAATTTCTTCCTTGCGTGTTTGTATGTTGTGATTGGGCACATGGATGAGGTTTTGATTACTTTATAAGAAAATTGTAATAATTACCTGGGATTTCTCAAACACGAGAGGCAAACGATCTAAAAATGTGCCTACTTACCTACTTCTTTAGGTCAAGCAGAGGTCATTTGTTTTCACACAGCACTGGGCATAACAGAGTTCATTTCTTCATCAACTTTCATAGGCCTGCCTCCACTGGAACACTCTGTTATGCTGTATGCCTCGGCAATAGCAGTAGAACTGGTTATACATGCCGCTTGAATGCAGAGTACAGCGGGAAGTTGCACTAACTGCAGTTCTTTGCTGCAGAATGGAGCGCTCCAATACCCCATCATTTCAGTGGCCCTGCGTATAGAGTGATCCGTCTTACACATAACTTTGTATCATGAAAAACATCACAGATGCATTTTTAATGTTTGTAGTGTGTGGGATTGCATTATATGTTAAAATAACTTTTCTTATTTTTGTTCTCTTGCCTGCAAAACCCCTTCAGACTACACTCATTTACTTAACTTATTTCCAGGAACATTTGTTATGTACTATCAGATTGACTTAGCATGGGACACGTGTGTTTTGTAATGTGGCTTTACTGAATACAGGGTTGTCATTTTGCTCTTCAAAGACCACTGAACACAAAGCTTGGCTTTTTTATATATAGACTGGAAAGATTTGCAAACGAAAGCCACTTTTTAGCTATTCGATTAACTGATGAGGGACACTTTTGTTTTGGTGCCCGAGCTTATTTTCTGTCTGAGACGGGGCAATTCATTCCCTTCTCTAATGAACAATGCAATACTTGTCAAATGTTCATCAAGTAAGCGTTCCTACATTCCTATGAATTCAATGTCCTTCCTTTTATTTAATTCCAAAATTACAAATATATATATATATATATATATATAATTGCCACTTTTCCTACCGCTGTCTTTTTGAGGTGAGTGGGTCCATAGTAGCAGCCTCCCGGTTAGTCAGAGGTTGCTATGTGTGTGTCGGCGCTGTCTTTTCCCCATAGCTGACCTGCAGTGCATGTGCACATTGAATCATTGAGCTGAAGAACTCATCTCTACGAGTCAAGAAGTAGACCGAGGAGACCAGAAAGTGGCCCAATCCCCATTGAGACACACAACTTCTTACTACTGTCCAACTATCACCTGGGTGCACTCCCAAACATATGACTTTGTTCAGCACGTGCAGAGAACTAGTCAACAGCTTTTTGCACCTAATCTGTCTGTTTCTCGGGTATGTTTTTGAAGAAAGAGAATGGAATCATATTAAACTGGAATTTAGTTATTTGTGATTTTTATAAAGGGCGTCCTGGTGTTACTGGATTCACAGAGTCAGTGTACCAAACAAATTCTGATGCAGAAGAGAAAGAAAAAATAATTAAAGCCAACAAAGGTCAACTTTTTAAAGCCTTTAGGAAGTCCAAAAGTAACTCATGGCCCGAAGATGGGCTGGAGAGAGTTCCAGTGCCTCCCAGCCAGTACAGAGAATGCACCGGCACCTGCACAGGAACAAGAAGTCAGGGGAATAAGGAGATGAGCTGAAGAGAATCACAGTGAGAGAGCAAGTGATTAAGGAATAAATTTGTGTTACAAGTAAACTGGGACAGTGCGATTGTAATCCATATACACCAGGCATAAGGATTTTAAAATGATTTATTTGGCAACTGGTAAACAGTGAAAGGATCGGAACCAGGAAGAAGTAGATGAAAGCCCAACAAAGTTGAAAATAAGACGAGCAGTTCTATTCTGAATCCGCCGATGACGCTGTAGGAGGTATAAAGGAGATCCAAGATAGAGGCAATTGCTATAGTGAATGTGGCTAAGTACGAAAGCTTGGACAAGCAATTGGCAGGAATCAGTGGGGAGAAGCAGAAGAATCTTCCAAAGTAGTGTCTGGTGGAACTAGCAGGAAAAGTATAGTTTATTAACTTGATTGGAAAGAGGAAGGTCCTGATCAAGATGGATTCCGAGATTCCAATCAGAGAAAACCGGTAAGGGAAGGGGACCTAACTGAGAGGCCAAAAGTCAGCAGGTAAGGAACAGCCAGAGACCATCAGAAAGTCTGTTCTGTCTGTGCTCAATTTAAGAGAGTTATTACCTATCCAAGCCAAAACATCCATCAAGCATTTCTGAAAATTGTCTCTTGTATCCTGGGATTGATCATCAAGAGACATCTGAACCCATGTCGTCTTCAGATCAGATGATGCGTCACTCTACAGAACCAATGGGCTGGGCTATGAAAATAACGTAAAGATTAAAAAGAGAAGCGGCTTGCTACAAACCATCATCTTATCTGTGTGGTGCTTGAAAATGACTATATATTGTTAACACTCTCTCTGGTGACTTTATTGTTAGATTGATTTGCTATGTATATTAATTTGCTGGGTATATGAAGTTGCCAACTAGGCGGGGACGCAGACTCCTTGCAGGTAAAATTTGAAGATGTGGTCCCACCCATGTTCTCACTCACTAGACCTGGAGACTACCAATTTTTTTATTTTTTTTTAAATGTTACCCAAAAATGATTTGAAGCAGTAAATACCCATCAATTCTAGCGAGGACATGTTTTTCATAGCACCATTGTTTGGAAAGCAGGAAGTGAGAAGTAGCTTGTAGTAAACCCACAGAGCAGCTAAACTTCTGGAGGGCTTAGTGTGGGGAGAGGTATCTTAAAATTCCAACTGGAACGAATGTTGATTCTTTTTCTAAATCTTAATCGTTTTTTCTTTTCGTTTATAAAACCAGACGTCTGTGCAGTGATACAAAAGTGGAGTGTGTTTTGACATTTATTGTACTAAAAATCAAACCCATGAACACCTACCTTTTTTATTTATTTACTCTTGGCCACAGTCTGAGGGACAGCAGCAAACCACTACCATACAGCAACCACCTACTTCCCGCCCGCCACCCCAAGCATGTGCTGCTGACTCCCCGACCAATTCAAGTGTCAGGCTACTAGCTATGCAATAAGAAGGACGGCCTAGAGGCTCCTCAGGGTGGAGAGTAGCCCACAGGGAGCACACACTGCAGGCAGAGGCCACGCCTCAGGGTGGAAAAGTAAGGGCTCCAGGGATATTGAATACCTAAAGAGCGCGACTGAACCTGCACTGTTATTTATTTTTAAAATGTTGTTTATTCTCTACAGAACATACATCAATCACATTATCAACACTAGGAAGAACATATTTTGTTATTCTCCTCTTGAGGCGACACCCCACCAGCACCCTCCAAGCACCGTACCCTCACTTATAGCTCCATCCTAATGTACCCATCCAGTCTCATCCTCTTATCTTCAGTTGGTCTCATTATAAGCGCTTGAATTGTTATTCAAGAGACGTCTCGTCACGTGCTTGTACTAACTATACTGATTGCCCACAATCGGGTACTTTTTGGTGATACAGTTTTAGTAAGTCGCCTACTCAATCAGAACAAAAAACATGAATCTGTTTTAACAGTATTTATTAACAAGCATAGAGATGGTTCAATAACGTGCATATAAACAATTATCCATGCAGAGGTCAAGCTAGCAAAAGCAAAGTAATGAAAAAGAAAACACAGCTCCTACTCGTGTCCCTTTGAGTGTTTCTTTTTTGGTCTGTCTTTAATCGTCAGTTTCCAGTTGTGCCCGGGAGACCAACATCAGGTGTAGACCTTGGTGCAACTGTGGGACAAGATGGCTGAGCGAGATCACAAGAACCCTGGGTGCTTGCTGCTGTCGAGGATCAAACAGATGCACGCAAAGCAACCTTATGTAGGTAAACAGCCGGCATTCTGGGTCTTGGCGCTGTTTCCTAAAGGCCACCTTGCAGGTATTACAAACCATTCTCATAGTTTCTCGCAGGCTGGCATACGGCTCGCGGCCGCCCTCGCGAGATAAGGTAGATTCTGCATAAACAGTCGTATTTTAGCTTTGAGTTCTCGGAGAACAACAATCATTAATGCAGCCAGTGTTTAAGTAACTGCCAAGATGCTTTTCATTCCTACAGCAGTTGTGTAACACATTATTCAAGGGCAAAAGAGGTCATGGTATCAGGCGCTGCCTTGCTGCTCTGCTGCCCGTTCTCCCTCGAGGACTGTGAAATCAATTCCTTTAACACTGTTAACCACTCATAGTCTAAACCTCGTGTATTCCGTCGTGATGTGTTCTTGGGAACTACCATGGTGCTATTCTGTAGCACTGTCCCTTTTCCTGGGCCCTGTCCCTGCTTCTAGGTGCTATACTGACGTCACTACACCAAAGGAGATGTGCTACAAATGGAGCCAAAATATGTTTCGGGCATGAGGTTGGATTCACCTAGTGTATTTTATCGGGATGTGTTAGGTGAAACTAACTATCATAGTGCTTCTCTATAGTGCTGCCTCGTCTCCTGGGTTGTGTGCTTGATTCTAGGTGCTATACTAACATTAGTACACCGCAGGAGGCGTGGTACAAGTAGAATAAAGATATGTTTCAGGCATAATCTTCAATTAGTTTCTTTTAAATATTTTTCTTCAAGCCCATGACACTTCCATGGCCCTGGGAACCGGTGCTTGTATCTTGCACACCCTTTCTACTCCACCACATCACAGTCCTACATTTTAATATCAGAAGAACCATTGAAACCATCCTCCTTATGACGTTCAGGATCCCCCGTGTGTCTCCTGAAGTCACTTGGAAGTCTCATTCCACTCGTTTCAGTAAAACTACTACCTTCTCTCCAGAATGGTTGAAACGTTAAGCATCGGCACTAAATGCATAAAATCAACGCCATCTGGGCTGCATTTTCTGCATCCGCTGGAAGAATCCATTTACACACGTTGTGGTTCTTTTGGGGTGTGCTACATTTGGCATATATACTTGAACGCAGCAGCTTGTGTCTGTACCCTGAAGAAATTGACCATAAACATCATGTGTAATTGATGAATTAAAGCCCGCTAGCTATCCCTGTTCAAAGATCACAGCGATCCTGGAGATATATTTGTACACAGAAGGGATGGAGAGTTTGCCATTGGGAACCCATTCTCTCCTCCAATTGTTTCCATGCCCAGCCTACCGTGCTCCAGCTGTTTAACTCTTTTCTGGATTTTGGGACGTTGCCAAGGGCACCGCCCCTACTTCCATCAGATACACCAGTGCATTCTCCGCCTGAAGACGTGGGCGAACCTCCCTCTTCTATAACACACAATCAGTCATATAGCAAGGATGCCAAGGGCCATAATGCAAGCAAGGAAATGTGCCCCTGTCTCCTGGTTTAGTAGTAAAAACAGCTGTATTTGGAGTGCAGCGGGCCTCTCAAGCCCCTGGGCTTCGGTGTCACTGCACCTGCTACACTATTGATAGCTACACCCCTGCACACAGTCCACCTGTGCTATTAAATAATGTATTTGAAAGTCAGAGTCCACAATGGACTATCGTAGGGTCTCACCAAGGTATCTCAGACTAACCTGGGTTGACCTTCAGCCCCTATTAGACTGGTACATATGCCACATAAGCAGCAGAAGTTGTCTCCAGAGGAGGAAGCACCACCATTTTTAGTAATAATTTCCTACCAGTTATCAACAGCAGCAGTTTAATCCATGTCGTGGATAGGACTTCCAATGTCACAGCACTACTCTGTAACTATATTTAAAAAGGCTACAAATGCCTTGACATTGATTGCTAAGTTGTGTTTGGTGTTGGTTTTCCATATGACCCCCTGGTCACTATCTGTGATTTCAGTGCTCCCCGTCAAGGGCATGCTTTCTGATTTACTCCAGCTAATTTTAAGGCCAGACTAATATCTAAATAGGGTCACCTCCTCTACCACAGGTCGATTGTTCTCAAAAATATATTCCATTATCCGATTTTTCTCATGCAGCACACAGGCCACCGGCTCAAAAGCCAGAGTCAAAAAAGAGAAGATAGGGGACAAACCTGTCTAGTCCTCCTTGATTCAGACATAGAACCATTTGTTAATACACAAATAGATAGATAGTAGCGTGACCATAGTCCGGACAAGAGCACTAACTTCTGTTGTTCAGAGGACTTCTCTCAGAAAAGGCTACTCAATGGAGTCTCTGCATCAGGAGTTGCCAAAACCACCCTCACATATGAGCGAACCTGGGGTAGAGTAGCGGGCACTCTTCTGAGGTTCTTCGAAATGGATATGCTCAGTATAAATCTCACTTGATTTAGGAACACCAATTGCATCATTATGGGCAGCAGGCGATTAGCAATTCCTTTCGCAGGAATTATGCATTCAACAATAATGAGTGACAGGATTCTATTTGAGTTCCTCATAGAATGTTGCATCATCTGTGTTGGAGCCGTATACATTCACTAGTGTAATTTTGTGATCCTCTACACATACATGTAGAATCACAAAGCGGCCTACAGGGTACCTAATGAACTTGTCCATTTCTTCCTCATAGAATTACGCATTGTCTGTGTTGGAGCCGTATACATTCACCAGTGTAATCTTGTGAACCTCTATACATACATGTAGAATCACAAAGCGGCCTACAGGGTACCCAATGAACGTGTCCATTTTGAGGTTGATACATTTATGAAATAGTGTTAGTTCCCCCAAGAATGTGTGGAATATGATAAGCAATTCCTATCACACTCCCATTTTCTGACAAAGGCCTCTATCGCACTAAATGACTTTCCTGTAATATTTCTATATTGACCTTGTGCCTCTCTAGATTAGCCTCTACGTTTTTGGCCTTAACAGGGTGGTTAAGCTCCCACATGCCATGTAAGAATATTTATATGCTTTGCTGTTCTCACTCCCGGATTTGTGCTTCTGGTCTGTAGCCTGTGTAGCTCTGAAGCAGCTATTGGTTTCTAACATCTACACTCTGTCCTGTGAGTTTGGTGCTTGGCGTCTTTTTAAAAACCTTCCCCATAACCCTCCACTCCCACCCAACTGATAACCCCACAACCATCAGTGTCAATGATCTTTGAACCTTCCTTGCCCCTCCAAAAACTCTAAACTGTCCCATAAACTGTGAGTGGCCTCACAAGAGGTATCATGTCTTGGTGCCACAACAACTGCACCATGAATCTAAACACACTGCTGGTTTTCTTTATCTCAGATATTTTATTACCATTTCCACTGTGTACGCTCTTGTATCTGTTACTAAGCTGAACAGTCACAAAACACATCAATAATGGCAAGGGGTGCCGACTAATACCTTGCATTTGATCTAATAAGTGTTAAAAGGGTCTGTCATTTCATTTTATCAGACCATTGTCCATTACAAAGATCTGTGCTTCTGCCATTGTCTGTTTCCTTTTCCGAGCAGCAGGTGCAAGTTACAATATTGGTCATATATTTCCTTATTCCATTGCCACTGCCTGTCCATATTCCTGAGCCTCCAATTGTCTCGCCCCTGATGTGTATTACTGCAGAGCCACAATATTTCGGACAACATTTGCAATAGGTTCTTCCAATGGGCTGAAACAACGGAACCTCTTGCTAAAGTGCACGCACATGCAGTTTCAAAGGGTACGTCACTGCTTACTTGAATTTATTCTCAGACTGTACCTTATTCAGCTCAATTAATGACTTCAAAGACCCCTGTACAGAAGCAGTGAAGTATGGAAAAATCAACCTTGAGCTTTCATAGTGCAGGGCTCCCTTTTCTTAAGCCATGTCCCAAGTTCGTGTTTCTGTTCCTATAATTCAAAAGCAGAGCAATGACTGGTCCTTGGGCTCTGCCCATAGATAATGATTGGTGTGCTTGTTCTGCAACAAATTAGCTCAAAAAACATAGTTCCCCAAACGCGACCCCAGCAGGCGCCCCACAAAGTCCTCCATATTCCGTGTTCATTTTCATCAATAACCACTGTAACAATATTGTTCCTTCGAGGTCTTTCTTCCAGGTCATCAACTTTAGATTGGTCCTGTAGCATTTGTGATTGTAATTTGCTCACTGTGACAGTGTTCAAACATCCTGCCTACTCAAGGTCAGAGATTCAGTGCTCAACTTGCAAATATGGTCACCCAGCTTATATACATTTGTCTGCTTATGCTTCAATTTACATATCAGGGCATCCAAATTTGTATGTTCTCCGATGGGTGGCCGCTGATATGATACCCATCCTCATATGTCTTCAGTACCTCCTACCTCTCCTTGAAGGAGACTTTGGCTGCTGCTTATCAATCTTGCCCATTTTACAAATGACATGTCACTTTTGATTCACAGAGTAAACCGGTTAAATTTGGTATGGTAATCTCACTAACTGTTGCACATCATCAAACGTTCACCCCCTCAGATGTCAGTCAAGGTCTCATCTTCTTTGGGCAGTTGTGGATCTTTATCTCCTTAAGTCTTTTATTTACCCTGATACAGATGCTTCAAAAGAGTTCAGTAAGTGCTGATAGACTGTTGGAAATCCTCAAGGCTCCAGCCACATCCATCATCCTGGGAAGACTTTGAATGTGCCCCCGCCTAGGTTCTGATGTCCAGGCTGCCGTATGACTCTCTCATCGTGCCTAAGACCGTTGTCCTCTCCATTTCTGCACTCGCCTCAGCTTGCGCATATCTTCTGCTTAATTTTCCCAGCTGACACTTCGTCAGTTCCTTGAATTGTAGTGCTAGGATGTCAGTATTTTATCCGGCTCTTGACATTACAGAGCGGTCGTGCCATGAAGCACACTTAAGAGTGTCCATCTTGGCACTTGTCACTATAGCACCCTAGTTCCCCTCATTTGTATTCAATAAACCAGCAGCCACTGCTTTAACCTCTGACTAGATCATGACAGCATGGCATGTGCCACACTACTGGCTATACTTGCAGTATGAATCCCCTCCCCCCCGGTCCCAGGTGATTGGTTCTGTGCTATCACATGTACTCAATGATAGCAATCTGTGTTCCTTTGATAAGACTCGGCTGTGGACTTACCCAGGCCGTGCAGTGTAATCCATTATAGTTTTGCTTGGAATTCTCAGGTCACTTTTTAGAGTCTCATCTGTATGCCAGTGATCAGTGTACAGCTCGGAGGGAGGGAAATGTGTCTCAATGGCAGCCTTCTAGAGTCTCACCTGTATACCAGTGATCAGTGTAGGGCTCGGAGGGAAGGAGGGACACATGTGTCACTGTGACAGCTCTCCATGGCAGTTCTATGTGTACGTAGCCAGCCTTGATGAACAGGAGCTCCAGTTGCTGGGTCTGCCACCTGAGCACAGCTCCAAATAGAGCCATCAAAGCTTCTACTCTGGGAGGACAGGGACGACCAGAAGAGGCACAGCATATCGAGGTACGGTGGTAATGCTGCTTTCAAGTACATTGAGAGCTTATGCTTTGCCAGATGTGAGTGATAATGGCTTGTGGAAACAGACTGGCAGTACCTGTAGCCTTGAAAGACTCATTTCTTTCAATCTTCCAATCAGCCTTCCAAAGATGAATCAGCTGTGAGCTGCCTGTCCTCCTCCATCTGCTGCCCTATACACAGGGAGGTTTTTCTTTTTGTCGGTACATGCTGTTCCCTGGGCGGGGTGGATTCCATGCTGGGGTGCATTCTGTGTCCTAAAAGAGGTGCTATTCATGTGCATGCGGGTGCGACCCCTACTCAGTGCATGGCTGCACTCTGCTCTGTGAGAATATGTTATTGGAGGTGCATTTGTTGTCCCATGAGACAGTGTTAATTTCAGTGTATAGGGACTTGCAAAGGAAAGGGATGTTTGTCCTTTGGGTGCACACTGAGCCCTATTAAGGCGTTATTATCTGTGAGTGCAAGATGCACCTACGATCTGCTGTTATTGATATAGCCTGCTAGCAAGGGTGCAGAGGAGGGAATGGCCAGAGGATCTGCATTCCAGTGGGCTGCTTTTGATACTCAGTGCCCTGTTGCATTGCCTTACATTTTTGCACTCATGTCCTGCCCCTTGCCATTCTTTTAGAAGCCCTTCATTCTTGATATTGCCGCACATTTAATTTCCTCATGCAAAATGGCTATTTCATCACGACTTTGACCCAGCGGCCATCTTATCTAAGGGATTCCTTTCAGCATGTAATGTTACTAGCCAATCATGTCACTTGGAAGGAAACCATTTGGTTTATTCTGTGGTTCTGATAAGCCAGGCTCGTTATTTTAAATAAAAGTGCATGACAAACTTTGTCACCAGCAAACTTCATCAACGTGTGTTTTAAAAGTCATTAACTACCTCTGTGTATCTCCCCATTACTCCTACTGAGCACCAGGAAGACTGCAGCCAGTGGTGTTGCAGTATCCTCATGTATGTGAGGTACTACTTTTTGTCCTTATCAGTGTAAATTGTAACAAATATAATGAAGACATCCACAAAATGCTGTGGGCTGTCCCAAACCGTGACGGGCAGTTCATCAAGACAATGTCAGAAGGGTGCTCCCTCAGATAAGCCAATGGCTAAAGCGAAGGTGACATAAACATCCAAGATGTTGTATGTTTTATGGTATGTTGGATATTATAAATTGTTGTGAATTGTGTGATGTTTGAACTGTTGACGTGAGGTGTTGCTACACAGTCAATGCTGTCTATAGCCAAATCAAAAGGGAGTTTAAGAGCCACTGCTGAGACAGGATTCATCCCAAGTTTGAAACAGTTGGAGAGGAATCCACAGCCCACCCAGTTGCCCATTCTCGCCCTTGTATCGGAAAAAAGACAGATTTGTCCCAGGTGACCTTCAGGTGAGCAAATCTCCCAAATATCCTAAAATTTTCATCAGTGGTCTACTAGACCAATGTGGCTAACGAACTCATCGGAGATCATCTGCATAAATGGCACCTTGCCCCTTGTAAATCCTTCCAACCAAATCCATGAGCCAGAGCATCCCTCTGGATCCATTCCTCCAGATGTGCGATAGCAAGGACGAACAGGAGGGGAAGGGGGCACTGTGCTTCATTAACACTCACTCTGCCTCTCGGTGCGATGTAGAAAGTATTAACAGCCCGTTGAAATTTGGGACGTCATTTTTGCCAGGACTAAAAGGAAATGTCCCCAGTCCACTGAGTCGATTCATTCTCAAAATCGAAGAGTAGAACACAAGGACACAACATATGCCCGTCACAGGGGGCATGTGAAGCTCTTTCCTGATATTATGCCTGGTCTTGCTACCATTTCTTCTGTATGGTGAGGGGACCTAATTGTTCTCTTTCTAACTGTTGGAAGGAACAGCGGTTAGTTTGGTATCTAATATCTCCACCCTACATTTCCATCTCCATGATTACTGTTTCTTTTTCTTGTTGGGCTCTTCCCGTGTCACCTTTCTGCAAACTTTCATACTTCTTCACTTTTATATCCTTCTTCCCACGTCCACTCTCTCTATCCTCTCTTCCTCCCTTTCCACCGTTGCCTACATTTAATGTTCCTGGAGCAGGTCCTCTGTGAGTATTATTAGTAGTAATGACCAGCAGTTGAGCTAGTCATCTCAAGTAGCACATACTTCTAAAACTTATTCATTATCTGGCTTTGAAAAGTAAAGTCTTTTCTTGTGGTCTGAACTTTGTTTTGTCCAGAATCTCGCAAATGCAGTCGACCAATAGTCAAATCGAGGCATGCATTATTGTTCCTTCTTGTTGAGAGAACAAGCCCCTCACATGCTACTGGCAAAACATTTGTTAGTTTAGTTACAATGGTTAGTCATCGATTCCAGATTGGGAAGATAGAAGAGCTGTACTGTCTGCAACTTGGCTTATTAAATCCAGATGACGCAAGTAGCTTTTCCCGTAGCATGAAGTTTCATACTTAAATTATATTTAGTCTGGGCTCAAGCTTTTGAATATTAAACAGAACCCAATGTGCTCTTTTTCATGAGGTAAATTTCATTCATTCCTGTTAGTAAACACTTTAGTTAATAGCGCTTTAACAAACCGCAGTTGTTCCATTCTCCAAAACCCTCCTTCAAGGCCTTTTAGTTGATAATGTATTCTTTGTCTTTCAAAGCCATAATTTCATGTCATGGAATTTGTATCTCCACATGTTCCTTTTTCCAGAAAATATAAACTTACAGGCTTCTAAATCTGAGTTTCTTTTAGACAACAGATTCCTGAATTTGCTTGATAGTACTTTTGTTTTCTCCCGGCGAGAGCACATTGAAACTATTAATTAAAATACCATGGAAAAGAAGTCAACAAATGTTAAGTTCCCATTGTACTGGAGAAAAGTCTCATTTTACCTGGACTGCCCCTGTTAGACTTATTGAAACATCTTGGTGGAGTAGTCAAACCATTTGTGGAACTGGCCCTCCGAAGCAAACCACCTCAAAATAAAAGGCGAGGTTGGAAGCATGCTTCCACATATAAAGAGCATTCTGGTGAGGTTGCTTCCATTGTCTTAGTGATGAAGGGAAATGCATGAACATTACCTACCTCCCAACCATCGAAAGGAAATTGCAGCTGTCCCTGAATGTCTAAAAGGTCATTTTATTCAGTTTGCTACTGAAGATTTTCCTGTACAGATTTCTCCATGGACCTTTTATCATGCATATATGTCTCACTTACGCTCCGTTACATATTTTTCTTTTAAGCTGTTTTTAGAGGGTTTATGGTTGGCTCCAATGTCTTTCTTCCTGTTGCTGTAAGAGGCTTGCCTGCAGTTTGGTAACTTTCTCGTTAGCTCTTTAAGGCATTGTCGACTGGCTTGGCAAGACCATATTTTGTCCCAAATGCTTATGGGCTTAGCATGTGGGGCTAAGGATAGTCTTGCAAAGCCATCTGGATTTTATTTTCAGAAGCAGGTTAAGCACTTATGCATTATCATTCATGATTGCAGTTATTTCTTGCTGTTGATTCTTTCTTCAATAGCTTGTGAAGTCAGTAGTATGAGAAGCTAGTTATTTGAGGCCCGAGGATCTTCTCTTCCACAAATTATTTGGCTGGCCCTGCATAAGTGATGAACTTCCTTTTCAGAGGTTTTGTCGAGATGCAAACTGAAGGAAGCACTGCCAGGTCACTGACAGAAACAGTTCTTGGCACACCTTTCTGACCAACACTTCTGAGGTCATCGTCTTACTGCTGTGCCTGAAAGGAGGAGGTCATGTAGTATTTCCAGATATGAAGTCAGGAGTTACTCTTTTTTCTGTGTTTTGTGTGGGTCCGGGTTTGGTTTTACTGAAGAATTACCAATATTTCAGCGGCTGGGATCAGCGTTTCAGCATTATCGACCCCTATGCCATTGTCTCTTTTGCCTGAATCTTAAAAAAAAACTCTTCTGGGGCTGAGGAGTGGACTTAACCAGGTTGCCTGGGTTAGTAGATCAAGGGGCATATTTACAAGTCACTTTTTAGACGCTCCAATGGTACTGTGTGTTGGCCCATATCTACAAGGCCACGTTAAACCACGGCTTTACATAGCCTTGTAAATATGGTTGTCTTTCACGCAGTACTCTGTGTCATGGGTGTTGCTGTGGGTGCTCCCACGGAACACCCATGGCTTTTTGACAATGCCCCCGATTTACAAGGATTTGTAAATCTGAGGCAGCTCCAAAAACAAATGACTTTCCAGGAGAGGCGTTAAAGTGGCGCAATGAGGAGAGATACTTTTATTTCTCCTTGTTTTTTTGCTCTGTCTATGTGTGCAGCATTCTGCAGCACACATAGAAGGAGCAAAACACCATTTATGATTGTTTTTGTGCAGGAAGATGTGCCTTATTGCACAAACACAATTATCCCTGCAACGCAGTAGGCCTGGGCGGTGAACTACACTTCGTTCGCGTAGTGCAGCAGAATTGATTCCCCGCTCGCGCTCGCGAACGGTAAGTTCACGAACGCGAGCTGCCGCTCGGGTACAATTTCTACCCGAGAGGCAGGAAAACCAGTGCGAACGGCAGTTCGCACTGCACTCCGCCACTTGCGGAACTCCGCTGAGTTTTTTTGTCACTTCACGGAATTCCGAGTAGCAAAACTCTGTGAATTACACCCAGGCCTGCAACTCAGGCACCCTTGCACCCACCATGGGGCAAGGGTGCCTACATTGGCGCACGACTGCAGGGGAGAGCACAGAGGTGCGTTGTATTCTTGTAAATACGGCGCATCCCTGCGTTTTTGAAGTGACGCAGCTCGACGCAGCAAGATTGCTTACAGAGCCGCACCATTTCATTGTAAATGTGCGCCCAATGTTTAAGTGTGAGAACCACCAACCCCCTACTTTCCACCTTCAGCTGTGAGCCTAATGGTAAACAGAGGAGATTGCCTCGAAACCAGGCTACAAGGAACAGCAGAGAGGGATCCGTGCTATACTCTTACTCCTCACGCTCAGTACAACTACTGTAGTGTCTGTTGTGGGGAAATTACCCAATGCTTCCCTTTGCTTCCTTCTTTCGGTAAAACAACTAAAATATTTGTGTGTAGACGAGACTTGCATATCCTGTTAGACACAAGTCTCTTAGACCTTTCCATAACCACTCCGATTAAGTAGTTGCTGTATATTGTTTTAAAATAGCAAAATTTAGATGTGAATCAATGTTTCTCCCACTCACACCAATATTAATTATATTGTGTGATATGTGGTATGTAACTATTACATAATCTTACATAGAGCCCCACTATGGTCCAGCTGGCAAATCACAGCAGTCTTCCAACTGCTATTGACCAAGAATAACAGAATGAGAGGGACCGACTTTTGCCGTTCCTAATCTCGTCCTAACAGCAATCTATCAAGTTAGCAGGATTTTACTTCCGACTCTCCTACACCTCTGGACAGATATTTTACGATAGGATGCTTGCAATGTATCTGCAGCATGCAGTATTATAGACTACAAAACAGTACTGGAACAGCTGGCCAAATGAACTGGGTAACGGAAATGGCTTTACAATTGTGATGGTGCTTAATTTGTGCTGGTGGTTTCCGGTGCTCAGCACTGATTCTAGTGACAGTCCCAACACATGGTGGCGCTGTCTGGTACATTTTGAGATGAGCACAACAACTTGTTTACTAAGTTAAATCGCATTGAAAATTAATAATACCAGTCTCTCACGCCATTACTATAGCTTGTGTGGCCTTTAATAGTCTGAATTGTCACACTTGTAGGAGTTGGAAGGTTAAGTGTTATGTTGCTACGGTCATTAGCAGCGCTAGCATGGGCAATGCGTAGTGCAGGGTGCAGTGGCCTTCTGAGAAGGCCCCTGGCACTTAATGTTTTACAAATTAAGCTTTATGTAAAACTGCAGCCAGCTAATCAGAATTGTCTCCACCACTTCTAGAATCAAATCTAGCACATGTAGGATACACCAGGGATCGTCATTTCACCCCACTGCTCGACATCCACATAAGAGCTTTGGCATAGGTTATAGCTGACTCTAAAATACCAATGTACGTAGATCAAATTCACAATAGGACAGTCCGAGAACAAGAATAGAGACATCAGAACTTGATGCATCACTAGATGAAGGATAACTACCTTTTATTAAACAGCACTAAGACAGAGGTACTCAGAACTCTATTTCCTTTAGATGATCCACTACCATTAATGTGACCAGTTGGCCCTAGTCAGTGGGTGAAATCGCCCTGCTTGTTGGAGCATGCCTGTTTAGTTTTCCTCATCTTCCTTTGCCCCCTTCTTCAAATGTGGAAGGGGGTCCTAGCAAGGAAAGAGCCTATAATTAGGCCAGCAAAGCCTATTCTTTCTTTTCTCTTTTCTACTTCCTGATTGTGAATAAAGTTAGCACGGTCACTGGTTATGTCATTATGCCGATTAAGCGTTGTACCCAGTGGCTTTAGGGGGTTGTACCACATTTGCATCAGGAATACTTGCGTGCAAATTTTACCCAGTCTACTTGTCCAGCTTCGACTGCCTATATACGTTTATAATAATAATTCCAGATTTGTAAAGCGCGACTTATCACCCCTAAGGGTATCCAGGCGCCGGGGGCCGTCGGGGAGATTAAGTGAGCTATCATAATAATTTATAGGCAAAATTTGTAACATTCTCTATAGGTTTAATGTTCAGCAATTAGGTGAAATCATTTATTTCTAGATTTTTTTCAACTTTTTGCTCACACGTGGGAAAATTGTTCTCACTTTGCCATGGTAAAAATAAGTGGAACTAGAACTTATATATACTTGAGATGAGGTGAGGACAATTTCAAGATAACAGCACATAGAGCAGAGGTCTTCAAACTGGAGGTGACTCCCCCCCCCCCCCTTTGGAGGGTCTAAATTAATCTCAAGAAGGGCGCAAGGCACTGGCCAAGAGGAGCATTGTCCTGAAAACAGTGCTATGTTTTTGGTCAAAACTCTGTAATGGGCTATCAGTATCATATTTTGTCACTCATATCCTGGCTGGGAGTAGGTGTCAAATGGGATAAGGGGCTCTAAATAACTCTCAAACCCACCCCTCTCCCCTCCTCCCCCCAACGCCACATTTCCTAGAAAAGTTCACACTATTTATACATTTATACTTTAAGGACACCAGGATGACCATAGCATGTTGGCAATCATGTATTTGATTTCATTGTATAATGAATAACCGAACGTAACAACAATGTTTGAATTGTTAAATATGTTAAGTCCTTCACATTTTCTAGTATAATTGAAAAAAGATTGGTTTGACATTCTGGGGATTCCCAAAGATTTTTTTTTTACAAGAGAGCTGAGCGTGGCATTACAAGGTTTGCCACCACAAACAATTTGACACCATATTCTAAGGCGAAAGAACTTCATGAATTTATTAGTTCATATGATTCGCTATTCCATAGTCAATCTGGCATTTCTGATGTAGACCTAACATGTGGACATAAAGATTATTAGGGCTTGAGAAGAGTCACCAATATTTCTAGTCTTGTGCAAAGGGTGGATGGACCATGGAACAGCGAGCCACTTCTCAAAATCACCCTTTAGACTAACAGAGATGGATAAGAGACTGTGCTATATCTTGCCATTTACTCAAAGCTTAATAGCATTGTACATTGGCAGTTTAATTTATTTATTTGAAAAGTTTTATAAAGCACGAACAAGACCCTTACAGGTATCAGAGCGCTGTACAGTTTTGGCGAAAGCATGAGTAACCAAAACACAATGGGACAGAGGGTGTAGATAAGTCAAACATTGTAAAACAAAGGGGTGAAACAGACCCGGTCATGGGTTGGGGGGTTGGCTCGACCAGAACTGTATCAGAAGTGCCCTAGAGCACGATAACAATTTAACAGACAAGCATTCAATAAATCGCACCAACGGAGTACATTAATGATCAAAATTGTAGACAAAGCATGAGCATGAGAACAAGTTGATGCTGTTAAAGTTCGTTCAAGAATAGCCGTTTGACAAGTTTCTTGAAAGATGCAGTGGAAGGATTGGATCTGATCTCGGAGGGCAGGATGCTCCAGATTCTTGGAGCAAGGCCGGTAAAAGCACGATTGTAAGATCTTTTCTATTTGAATTTGGGTGGTTTCAAAAGTAGGGTGGACGTACTTCTTAGGTTCCGGCCGGAGCCCGAATGTTCAAGCTTATTTGCCAGGTAGACCTGGGTGTTGTAATGTATGGCTTTATGGGTCAAGCAGGCTATCTTGAAGCGGAACCTGGCTTCGATATATAGCCAATTTAGTTGCAAAAGGTCGGGGTGATGTGATCATGCTTTCTAGAGCCCGTGATGAGTCTGGCCGATGCGTTTAGGGTAGCTCTGAACGGGCCAACCTAGCTTTGGGAAGTCCAGCAAGGGTCACCAGACCATATTCCAGTCTAGGGATAACCAGTGATTGAACCGCCTGCCTGATGTCTTCGGGGGGGAGGAAAGGCTTGATTTTCTTAAGGGTGTTAAGTTGAAAGTTGGCTCCCCTAATAGCTGAACTGATGTGCGCTTTCATATTTAGGTGTTTGTCCAAGGTGATGCCTAAAGATTTAGCGGCGTCTACCACATGAGGGGTGCAGTTAAGAGCCGTGAGTTGTTTAAGCCAGTCCAGGGTAGGTGCCGAATGATTGGGTGGGGCAATCAGAAGGAATTCAGTTTTGAGAGTGTTTAACAGAAGATGGTTCTGAGCTAACCATTGTTGCGTTTGTGCAAGTGCAGCATTTAGCGTTTTTATGTCCTCTTGAGAGGAGATCTTCAAGTACAGTTGCGTGTCATCCGCATACATGTGGTACTGAATGTTAGCAAGGTTCAGATTGACAGTAAGTGGTTCCATAAAGAGGTTGAAGAGAGTGGGCGAGAGTGCGGATCCTTAAGGCACTCCGATCATGACAGGGGTACTGGTTGCAAGGGAATGGTTAACTTTGATCCTTTGTGTGCGGTTATGTAGGAAAGAGGCAAACCAATTTAGGACCGGGCCAGAGACACCCATCCTGTGTTGAAGAAGAGCAATCAGGTTTTCATATTTGATGATATCAAAGGCTGAGGACAGGTCAAGAAGGATCAGGAGACAATTGACATTTTGGTCAAGGGATCTCAAGGCGTCATCTACAATGTGAGTTAGTGCCATTTCAGTACTGTGCCCTGGTCTGAAACCTGACTGATAGGGGTCAAGAAGTTGATATTTCTCTATGTGGTTGCATACCTGCGAGTGGACGCATTTTTCGAGCAATTTAGCTAGAGTCATGATGCTGGTGATTGGTCGGAAGTTGTTAGGATCCGAAAGATCCAAATTGGGCTTCTTAGGAATGGGAGTAACTTGCCCCACCTTGAGGCAATCAGGGTTCCTTCCCTGTATGAGGGATTCATGAATGATCCTGGACCACAGAGGGAGAATGGCTGAATTGAGATCTTTAAAAAACTTAGCAGGAAGAGGATCACTGAAATAGTTGGAGGGTTTAAGGGACGCCATGTTGTGTAGAAGCTCCGTGACATCTGGGAGGAGAAAGGAATTCCAAGATGCATCATTTTTGAGAGAACAACCAAAGGGCGAGGATATTGCCGAGGGTTCTGCCAGCTCAGCTGATAATGCGGAGAGGCTCAGAGGTCTCTGAGTAGGGGTGACAGGTAGTAGCTCCAGCTCGATTTGTCTTGTTTTTTCAGAGAAGTGAACTGTGCAATCCTCCCCACTAGGGAGCAAGGACACAGGAGTTGAGATCGGATTGGAAGAGTGGTTAGCTTGTTGCTTGATGATTTCAATAAGCTTCTTGGGTCTATTTTTAGCGCCTTCCAGCTGCGCCCTGAAGTGGTCTGTTTTAGCCATGCGGATGTGTTTGTTGTAAGTACTTCTCACCTTCCTTAGCTGAGTGAGACTTGTGGTGGAGGGCGTGTTTCTCCAGAGCCTCTCTGAGAGTCTAAGATTGCGCCGCTCATCATTTAGGGCACTATTAAACCAAGGTTTGGATTGTTTGACTGGAATCCTTTTGAGTTGCTCTGGTGCAATAGTATCAAGAATGTTAGACACAGTGTTAATGTAGTGATCAGAGAGATCGTCAAGGTGGTCATGTTGGGAGGGGGCCGAAGCCTATTTTTGGTGATTGAAGTTAGCAAATTGATGCTGAGGTCTCTCATATTGCGCATCAGTTTTTTAGCTTTAAGAGGTTGGCTCTGTCTACACGAGACCTTTTCCAAGATGTGGAAGGGAATTTGATGATCCGACCAGTCACAGGGTAGGATCACGTCCAGTTGTATGCTATTGTCTTTGGCAATGATAAGGTCGAGAGTGGCGCCCTTATTGTGGCTAGGACCCTTACAGACCTGTGAGAAGTTAAGGTCCGAGAGGCAAGCCTTAAAAGAACAGACTAAAGGATCATTTGAGTCATTCCAATGTAGGTTAAAGTCTCTGAGGAAGATGTGGCAGAGTTGGTCCGAGCTCGAGCTAATGACCTCCATGATTTGCTCTATGAAGATCAGATTGTCACCCGGTGGATGATAAATCGAGTGCAGCACACAGACCTTCTTGCCCTTATTCCAGATTTCGGTGACCAGCTGTTCACAGGAGGATAGTACAGCACATTGCGATTGCTTTATGGTGAGGTTGGAGCGATGAATGCATGCAATGCCCCCCACCCCCCGGTTTTACCAAGTCGATCGCGTCTGATAATGGCGTAGTCAGGGGGGATTAAGATGTCCAGAACAGGGGAGGAGGTATCATTGAGCCAGGTTTCAGTGAGAATCAGTAAGTCCAAGTCTTGCGAAATGATAAGTTCTGAAATATCCGCTGCATGCTTCACAGCCGATCTACAGTTGAGTAGCATCGATTTGATGTGATGGTTGGAAGTGATCACTTCATGATGGGAGGTAGTTATTTGAAGTAGGTTTCCTTTGGTAACCGAACTGTGGTTGACACTCGGTTCCCTGTCAGGGTCCCAGGTGATGGTGGGGATGTTGAGAGTAGGGTAGGAGTAGGAGAAAATCCTCGAGTCACCTTACGAGAATAAAAGGGCGAGAATGTCCTCCTCAGATAGCAGAGGCAGGAGTCTATGGGGCCTAGAATGATGGTTAGGTAGAGGCCTAGAGCTCCAGCTGGAACTAGGAGGGGAGTGGAAAGAGGAATGAACGTTAGCCGCCTAGAACATTTTCTGTGGAGTGTATTTATCGGTCCTCTGGGAGGGGTGAGTAATCCAGAGCTTCTCCATCTTCAAGGAGAACTGTAGTATGATCTGCATGATCTCTTTGACAGCAAGGAGATCCTGCTTGAGGTCAGCAATCTTCTCCTCCAGGCAGGGCCTGTTAATGCCCTCTTCCGCTGAACCAGAATGGGATGCTGGGACTGAAACAGCAGCGAGAGGGGTATTAAAGGGTTGAGTAAGACCCTTACCACAGTTACAGGAGGAGATAAAGTCTTGCTTGAGACTTGTCTTGCCGTCCTCCAAGGCAGGAGGGTTAGCATGACAGAGCTTAGGATTAGGTGCAAAATAGAGCTGAGCAGAGCCTGGAGTGGGATTAGAGGCGAGCAAGGTGGATTTAGCAAAGGCGATAGGGGAAGCATAGTAGGAGGGAGAAGGTGTGTGAAGGTTACGGGCCAACGGACTGGAGACTGCAGCTAGATCCAAAGCCCTCGAGTTGGTAGATCCTGAGTCTAAGGGTAGAATAGCAGTGATATCATGGTTGTTAGTGCTGGTGTGGTGCCCAGCCCCCCTGTTGTTGGAGCATGCAGTGGGTGACGAAGGTGACGTGAGACTTGAGGAAAGGAGTGGTAAAGGAGGAGCAGTACTGGGGACAACAGCTTGGTGGAAGGCACTCAGGTTCGACATGTCATTGCCCAAGAGAGGCATAATAGGGTGTCCGGGTTAAGGGTGTGGGTAATATACACATCCTCCGTGTTGTTCGAGAGGGCAGTGCGGTGAGTAGGTACAGATGGGGACACAGCATTGGGGGAGGAGGAGGCGTAAGGCACAGAGGGAGCAGATATTGTGGGTGGACAACTCTGATGGATAGTGGTCGGGTTAGAGTTATTCAGTGTGTTCTTAATCCTCAAAAAGACAGAGTCAAAGCGCTTGAGGTTCAGGTCCGAGGCTTGAATAAGGATGTTCCCATTATTGTATAAGGAGACGGTCAGCTCTGCCATAAGGGCCGGGGAGGGTAGTGTGGTTAAACGGAAACCGTGAGGTGTTTTGGTCAGCTGTTTGGAGCGAAGCTCAGAAGTTAGAGACTTTCTCCACTGGGCTCTTCTGTTGGTGTAAAAATGAGGTCTGTCACCACAGTGCCCTTGTTGGAGATATAAGTATCCAATATAAGCGTTTCAGGCCAACGTTTGAGGAGATTGTGTTTGAAGGTCTTCTTCGCATTCTTCGATAGGTTGGAGGGGTAGATAATCTTAAAAGAGTTCAGACCTGTTTGAGCTAGTAGGTCAGGGGAGCGATAGGTGTGTTGTGCCATGATGTGTGTAATGATCAGAAGGAGAAGGTGAGAAAGACAGGTTCAGAGGAGAGCAATAAGAGAGAGGGGGAAGAAAGGTAGTCCTGTAAGAGGGAGGCACTAGGAAGTAGAGGGGAAAAGTAGTCAGCTAAAGGCACGCACTTAAAGTTAAACAGAGGGGATGGAACAGTAAGAGGAAGTGCAGTAGTCTGGATTAGAGGAGAACACTAAGAGATAGGGGAGGAAAGGTAGTCCCCTTGGAGGGGGCACTTCGAAAGAGCGGAGGAAAAGTAGTCAAATGAAAGGCGATCCTTTCAGGTGAGCAGTAGGAATGGACCCTAGTGATTCAGTGAGGCATCCAGAGTGTTCCCAAACAACCAAAGCGGTAATCTCATCAGTAAAAGGAAGAGCTGAGCGCGAAATGAGAGAGGGCCTTAGGAATATCTGATGGCTTCCTGCACTTATTTAACCATCCAACAAATACAGGTATTGGTGCACTGTCATTACAAGAGCAGCGAGGCAAGACACTGAACCGAGCAGTGTCAGCATAGGAAGGAGCTGAGGAGGACGAATCACTGGTTAGAAGGTTAATGTCAGGATGCAAAGTCAATGATTCAAAATTAAATATATTTTCCTAAAACATTTACTTGTACTTTAACAAATCATTGTTCAAGAGAGAAGGCTTGCATCCGACCAAGGTAGCCACTTTTCCAGGAGATTCCTCTCGTCAATACATGCTGTGTAAAACAGTTTTTTAAACTGGAGCCTGTAACAGGTAGTACTTATCTGTGATAATGAAGCAAAGTCACATGCCTCCATCACAGTCCCTACTCCCGACACGAGCCCAACAGGAAATAATAGAAAGAGAACAGAGTTAGTGTTACGAGAATTAAGACAGAAAACATATTCATGTAAAAAGAGAAAATAAACAAGAAAGAAATACTAAAGAAAGGAAGGCAGAGACAAGGCATAAAAGTTAACACTGAAGACGCACTGTAATTCCCTCAATAGGAAAAACACCAAAGCAACTGCCAGGTCGCCACCACAGGACCTGTCAGTGCTGAGAGAATGAATAATAAAGAAAGAAAGGCAGGGGAAAGGTATAAAAGAGGACACTGAAGACGGATGGCGATCCCCTCAACAGGGAATACACCGAACCAATTGCCAGGATATTAACACAGGACCCAACAGTGCTGAGAGAATGACATTGTAATTGAAGTCCATAATGATTTTCCATATGTACTTCTGCCAGACATCTGGCCGGATAGGTTGAAATAATTCAATGCTGATGTGTACAACCTGCACTACCTTCCCTTCCCACATCACTATCACAAGCCCTTCCCATGCACTTGTCACCTTACCCTTTGTGCAGCAATTTTTAATGTTTAAATGTGACATGTATTATGTCTCCTGACTTAATTCATTTATGCCTTTTGTGAGTAAATAAAATCACATTCATTTTTGAAAACCTACATGGTGATGCTTTACTGTAACTAAATAATTAAGATTGAGTCTATGTTTCTGTGCTTATGTTGTGCAATTGTTTGCCACTGTGACACATATTTTCTATACCATATTGCACCCGGGTCCAGTGGCCATTCGGGTTTACCCCATTGTTATACAACTCGCAGGCCCACTAGTAGCATTTGATTTACAGGCCCTGGCACTCTCAGTGCACTGTACTAGGGACTTAATAGTAAATCAAATATGCCTATTATGGAAACACCAATCCGTAACACAATTGACAACAGGAGCACTTGCGCTTTAACACTGAACAGCAGTGAGAAAGTGTGCAGAGACACTAAACCAACAAAAACAGAGTCAAAACCGGGAGGTCAGAAAGCAAAAAGACAGGAGAAACACGCCAATAGATGCCAAGTCTAACAATATCCTAAGGCATAAATAATTCAACCCAGATCCCTTAGGTGTTTCTGGCTAGCAACTCTTTTCGCCGGAGTGTTTGAGGATAGTCTTACATTCAGTGTGACTATCCTCAAACTGGTACCCTTTCAATAGGAAGTCCATGTATGTACCACCCATTGACGTTTCCCTCCTCTCTCTCTACCAGTTCTGCACTTTTCTGATTCCTAGGACCATGGCACTTATTTTGCCCCCATTTCCTCCTCTCCCTTTCCATTCCCTATGTTTCAAAGCAAACATTGACTGCAAAACTAAGAAATTACAGTCCAACCCTCTGCCTCCAGCATAAGAACAATTGATTGACCTCCTAGTTCTTTGACCTCCTAGTTCTTTGACCTCCTAATTACAAGTGGACTTCCGTTCCTTGACACCTTCCTTTTCACCCTCATTCTTCTCTCAATGGAACTGCAGGCACGAAGACCCTCTGATTTAACAAGCATCAACTAACTGACACCAAGTGTGAGATATAGCATTGCATTAGACAGCTTCTTTCTATTTGTCTCTCCTTGTGTTAAACTTCTTCAGATGCTATTGCTCCCATTATAGTGTTGTATGGCCCTTAGGGACATTGTCGGCATTGCTAAGTTAGCATGAGCTTTGCTGCTTTTGCGCACGTTACTACATGACTTTATTTTTGCAAGACTCTGTTTATGCCCTTCACATGAGAACCGTCTGCTTTTCACGTTCTCTGCTGCGTTCTTGGAGTTTAGTCTGAACACGTTGTATAAGGTCGATAAACAATGCCCCTTGTTATTCTGTTCTGGTCAGTCCCTAGCACCTAGACATAACATGCTAAACACAGCTGCAATGCTGGAGACTCGTGCTTTGATATTACGGGGATGCATGTTGTTTTAACACACACTTGGAGAGAGCCTTTCCATGGAGAAGAGCTATGCTGTTCCTATGATGTAAACCTTACATCTAGGCTTTAAGGTATGGGGTCTGCTGTCAAAGCCCAGAGATCGTCCTTTATATAAATACACTTCTTCCAGTCAAGGGGAGGGTGGTTAGGCATTATAGTCCTTTGTATTCTATGAAATTGTAACAATGCTAATTGTTCTGAGTTTATGCATTTTGCTGCTGGTAGTGGCTCGTATACTGTATTGTAGAGCACAATGGTTAAAATAAACATTTTGAACTATTACAGTGACTCTGCCAATTCTTATTGTGGACAAGTACGAGTGAGCGAGCGAAAGGGTATGTCTTGCTACCGCGATTCCTGAGAGAGTCGGGAGTGTTGTGTTCTGGGTTGTCTAATCATTTGTAGCTTCATGATTTTTGGAGGAGAACGAATGAGACACTATATCTAGTCAGTTTTGGGATTTTGGGTACTAAGGTGATAGGTTGGAACACCCCTATACACCGAGGTCCTGTTTTCCTGCGCATAGTTCTGTGTAGGTGCAGAATCCACGCAACAATAGCTTGATGAGTCAGATGCTTGTCCCTCCGCATTGGTTCAGTGTTTGCCAATTGGGACAAACCTTCCTTTGCTTGAGCTGTTAGACTAATTGGCTCTGTTGTAATTATTGGCTTCCTCACCAAGGCCCAAGATCAATTGTTTCTCTCAGTGGCCAGACATCAATCTTCCCAGCTTTCCATTTTAACATAAGCAAAAATGGGTGACCCCATTGGTATTTGGCATTGTGTTACCTACAGTCAATCAGTATGCTCTTCTTTTATGCAGCATGATGGCAAAAAACTGTTGGTTTTGCTATAGCTTGTCCCCTTTGAAAATTATGTTTTCTTTTGTGAGATTTTGTTCCTCACAAACTCCTTATCTTCAATGATGTGGACCCTTGACAGTATATCATACCGTGTACTCTTGGAGGTTTAGAAGGGGTTTACCAAATGTGTCCGGTCAAGCCTGGTTCGGGTGGTGTTTCTTCGTCTGACAGTTCATCTCTCATGTATTCCAGGACATGAGCCCTGTCACCCAACTCTGCAACCCACCCCCAGAGCTCCCGCATGAATGATCTGAGATCCGTATGGGGCGAGCCAACTTTGGATTTAGTTTCTTTTAGGAAGTTGTTTAGTTATTCTTGCACGACCTGGGACTCCTGTGGCTTTGCTGACTCATGTCTCGAAAGGCATACATCATCCCACTCTCCATGTATTTTCCACCCTTCTTTCTTGCAGATTGAATTCACATGTCCTTTACTGAAGTTTCTTTTTTACATTTGCCGCCTAGCATGTCTAAGTGGCTTTTTAATAATTGGAGGGGATAATGCTCTGCTGAACTTCTCAACAGTAATAAGCCATATCTGCTGCTCTCCTCTCATGCACTTCCATTGCAGGTCTTAACTAACACTGGGTGTAGTCGGAACCATGGCGTAGGCAAGTGGATCATCTTCTGTGTTCCTGTAATCTTAAAAAGATTAAGATTAAAGGGGCTCCTTTAGTTTGGTTTCCCAGTGGTCTGCCTAGGGTTTTGGCATGTCTGGGGCTTTTATTAAAGGAATGTCAGCCTCAACCACCTGTGTGCCTTCTTCCAGCTAATGTGGATTGCAACATATTTACAGCTGAAGAGCATCACTAACTGTTCATGGACCTGCAGGTCAAAGTAACTTATAGGTATGCTTCTGCATTGTGTCTCCAATGTCAGGCTCCTGCCTGCGCTTGCTACATGGATGTGCTTTTAAAGCTCTTCTCAGTCTCTGTGATGCTTCACTTCAGTGAACTGTACTTGGACAACCAGTGTTGGGCTTACCTCCTGTCCCTTTCAATGTTTCTTAGTTATGCAACAATGCTTCAGAACAGAAGGTATGTTGTCCATTGCATGCTCCTCCCCTACATAGGCTCTTATGATGGCATAGTGTGACACTACTAACAATGGAGTTTGCTGTAGCACCTAGTTATGGCCAAGTTGCAGACCATGCCTTCCGCTATGTCACCTTCTGCTATCCTCTAGCCCAGTTGGGAAATTTTGATGTCAAATATGACATGGCCTACTCATTAAATTGCACGGTTATCCCTAAGTTTGGCCTCAACTTGTTTGGCCTAATGTCTATATTTCTTGGGCAGCAGACTATTTATTCCCTCTTCACTCCCCTACTTGTGGTAGCCCCCACTAGTTTCATTTAGCAAGTCGCCCCATAGGCTGTCATCACAGGAGGCTTCTTCTTCTCATTGCCTGCGTCTCTCCCACTACAGGATGGCAGACTCACCAGCCAGGTGGTGGTGGTGTGTTGGGGGGGGGGGGAACTCTCCAAAGCACCTTAGGCCTCTAAGCCTTGGGGTCAGCCTTCCGACATGGTTAATTCACCACTCCTCTGGGCAGCTGGTCACCTGTGCAAAGGCTTGTCTGTTGTAATCATACACTTATCTCCTTGACAAACAGATTGATCGGCGAGCAACATCTCTTTTGTTCCCTGCCATGTGCCACTGCCCCAGATGGAAGACAATACTGGCAGGCACAAATGTGAGTGTGCAGCAAAGAGTCTCCCCATTGGCCAAGATGACGCTCATTCTCCACTCTTCTCCACTCTGCTGGGCTTCTGCTTTAGTGTACCTTGAACAGCAACAGCAGGCTGGTGGTTGGCTTTGTTTGGTCAGGCGAGAGCCTCAAACACTCCACACTCCTGGCTGCCGGAAGTGGGGTCAGATGGGGTGCGCAGCGCTCTAAAGGGAGTAGAGCACTGCACATGTGCGACTCACTTGGTGCCCAGCTAGCCTAGTAGCCATTTTAGAGACAGGTTGAGGAAGGGAGACAACATAGATCGTAGAAAGAGAGAAGAGACTAAGAACAAGAGGATTTACTATTCCATAATATGCACGGGACTACAAGGAAGTACTTTTAATAGTATTACTATGAAATTATTATTGACTGCTAATTGCAAATTAAACTTTTTACTTATTATCACAAAGTGACCTTCACCTCTTTTGTAACATATAAATGTCTCACGTTTGTAATTTTATTTTATAACGTTTTATTCTGTGATCTCAATTTTCACACATACTTGAAAGTATCTATTGTTATAATGTTAGTTAGCCCTTTCTAAAGATGATTTACTTCCTATTTTGTGAGTGTACTGCGTTAGGCAGACAACAAGAAAAGTTAAAATAGGATGGGATAAGGGCACATTTACAAATGTAAACACAAACAGCAATACACAACATCAGATAGGCGATTTTTTTTGGGGTATACAAATAATATGATAAATAAAACAAACCATATTGTTATAAAATGATAGCATTAGCATACTAGATACGAAGAGCACAACTTTAGAATTCTATTTCCAGGTACATATACAGCATGATGAATGGCCATTCAGACAGGGAAGTTTTCACTCTCGTTTTCACAGGAGAGGAATCAAAACATTTTCCTGTGCATTTTTCGAGGCCTGTGTGAGTATTTTCTGGCCCCCCTTTTGTGTTAGGATGGCTGTACCAATTTTACTAGGGAGGGTTGGTAGGCCTCCTTGCCAGTAAGCCGCACCTGGGTGAGAACGGCCAGACAACAAGGGGGTCCCTGGGACCCTGTCCATACTAATCTGGAGCAAGGCTTTCCCCCTTTCTTGTAGTCTGTGCACACCGAGTGACAGAGGAGGGCGTCTGTGAAACCGCACTGGACTTCCAGGAGCCCTGACTGTGCTCGACGAGTCAGATGGGACGCATTGGGACTTCCAGAGCAGACCGACAACCTAGACGCACCATTGGAACTCATTGCTCTCAGGGGTTCGGAGCGACCAGATGTCTGGACCTGAAGGACGTCCATCTGGTTGCCCTGTGACTTCTGAAAAAGGATTCCACTTGCCCCTTAAGAGGACAGGGACTCTGAGGCCCAGGTTTTTGTAGCCCGAGCTGGGTATCAGGCAAGGGGTTATGGTGATCTCACAGAGCACTGACCTGGGGCCAGCTCAGAGCTTCTGAACCCGGACAAGCCCGGGAGACCTCCCCAGTCCTGCAAGACCTCATCCCATTCACTTTGCGACACAGTAGGCTGGATAAGGGAGCTAAGGGCCGGGGGCTTAAACCCAGGGCCAGCTGGAGCTCTGACCTGGGTCCCGGTCAGAGCTTCTTATCCTGGGCAAGTCGGGGAGGCCTATCCAGGCCTTCAAGTACCCGTCTGGGGCACTTTGACATATGGCTGTCCAGGGAACAGAGCCCACGTCCAGTGGCTTCCACCCAAGGGCCCCCTAGAGACAATCCCGGGCCTACGGGACCCCTGTCCCAGGCACTTTAAGACACCGCAGGCTGGAGAAGGGAGTTCAGGGCATGGTGCTTCAGCCTTATGGCCCTCTAGGGCTGTGACTTGGGGCCTGGTCAGAGCTTCTTATCCAGGGTAACCCTCCCTGGGCCAGCGGGTCCTCATCCGGGTCACTTTGAGACACTGTGAGCCAGGAAATGGAGCCTAGGGTTGGGGCTTCCACCTCAGGGCCTGCTGGGGCTCTGACCTGGGTCCCTGTCAGAGCTTCTGAACCCAAACTAGCAGAGAATCCTCCCTGGGTCTGTGGGCCCCCGTCCTGGGCACTTTGAGGGGGCCAAAGAAGGGAGCCTATGGCCTGGGGCTTCCGTTTCAGGACCTGTCAGGGCTCTATGTCAGGGCCTCGTCAGTGCCTCTAAACCTGTACAAGCAGGGGAGACCTCCTCAGGCCTGCGGGACCCCATCCCAGGCACTTTGTAACATAGCAGGCCAGAGAAGGGAGCCCAGGGACAGGTGCCTCCATCCCCACGCTATTCGGAAATCTGGCATGGGGCCCAGTCTTGGCTTCTTATCTCGGGTAAGCAGGGAAGGCCTCCAGGGACCTGTGGGTCCACGTCCCGGGCTCCAAGTGACACATTGGACCATGGACCTGAGCCCAGGGCAGGGGGCATCCTCCCCTGGACAAGTCAGAACTCTGACCCAGGACTCGGTTAAAGCTTCCCATCCCTTTTAAACAGGGGAGGTCTCCCCAGGCCTGTTTGTTCCCATACTGGACACTTTGCGAGATGGCGCATGGAAACCAGGTCCCTGGGGTTCTCACCTTGGTCTTGCCAGAGCACTACCCAATACATACACACCAAGTGACAGAGGGTGGTTATTCAAGAGGACATATCCAAGCTCCTGGAGCCCTGACTGGGATTCACGGTTCAAATGAGCCCTCATTGGGGCTTCAAGAGCAGCTAGGAATTCTGAACACTAAGTAACATGAAGGAAATGACGTGTTTTGTTGACTTACTTTAAGTACAAAACCTCACCAGTGACGTTGGCATGGCATATTTTGCACCACCCATGTAGGCGTGCCAAAGGACCCCTAATTTGAATTCCCCCTGGCCTATTTAAATGTCAAAGGAAAGCAAAAGAAAATTATCAATAACTTGTGCCTTTTTTCCCCCTCCTTTCAAGCTGTGGCTGGTGTTACACAAGATGATGAGTGTTGCTGCTACACACAGATTGTGGTAGGTCACTCGGAAAAATTAACATTCTATCTAGAGTACGTGCGGGCAAGGGCCCATCCCACTAGTTTCTCCACTGAGGCCACAACCTATCCTTGGGCCATAGTGGAGAGAAGCGGACAGCTTGGCTCTTCCCACTGACTGCTCTTGTCGCTGCTCTGAAGCCGAGATCCGGACTCTATTCCCATTCTTTTCCCCCATTGCTCATTGCTGTCCCATCTCCGAAGTGGTTATGAGTCAGCTCTGGAGGTCTTTGGGCTGTAGGCTTTGCTTCTCATGCGATTCTTCTTTGGTATTTTCATCTTGTTCCAAACCCACCACACTTGTATTTCATCCTCCTTTCTTTTCGGGCCTTGGCTCCTCTCCCTGCCACCTACATGTAGGTTGCTAGAGATATCTTTCTGTCTGACATCTTCCGTTCTCTATGCTCTGGACTGCCTGTCCTCGTGCCTCTTCTACTGCTAACTTCTGAGGAAAAAATGGAAAAGTGTGTGATGGGCCTAAACTAGATTGTGATAGGTAAGGAGGCCAAGAGGGGACTACCCTAACACCATAGGCTTCCAGGAGAAATTTGTCACATAATTATTTGTACATTGGAGAGAATGTTGCTAGGCAGACATATAGGCAAGATAGCAGTTATGATGAGCTGCATCTCATAATTGTTGAGTTATGTACACCCTGCATTATCCTGAAAATATAGATTCTGTTTGTTTTAATAGAATGCCTAACTGATATTTCCCACAACACCCGTTGGCATTTACGATGGACTGTGAAATGTTCTGGTGTAGTAAATTGGGCTTATAGAGTTGCACAGAAGATTGGGTTGAGTTAGTGTCATGTTGGAGCTCTACAATCTGTGATGTCACATGAGAAAGAGTATTATCACTGCAGGAGAAGAACTTCTCAAATCAATCAATCAGTCAGCCTGTTGGAGAAGTGGCAATCATGCTTTGTTCTCCCAAAGAAGCCTCTGAATTAATGGAGTTTGTGGAGTGGCTGAACACATTATAGGCACCAATCCCGCAGATCTTTACTGGATGTGTGTGCTACAATTCAGTCCTCAATAATATTGAGGTTAACTACTGGTTCATGTGGAAGGAAGGGATGAGCGGCCTTCGTGTGCCCACCTCACTAGAGCTATTGGATTTTGGTAACTTCTACAGAGCTAAGTAATGTGTGACTCTGTCTGCAAACTAAACATGGTTTGGCACGTGTTCCCCTAAATAATTCATATCACACGTTAAGTAAACGAAAAAAATACAAAGGCTGCACTGGGTGTGGCCTAAATCAAATAAAGACCCACAGAGGAGTGCAGACAATCCCAAAATTACATAATCGGGGTGATGTGCATATCTCCTAAAATGGTGGTGTAAAGGTAACAGGCCATATTAGGTACACAGAGAGAATAGACAATGAAGCATGGTCTAGAAGGGCTACAACCAATGGTGCACTAGGACCATAGACATTATTGCTAAAGGGGGCATGGTAAAGGAAGACAAATCTTCACTCGGGGGGGGGGGGCTTAGACTAGATGGGGGTGTAGTCACCTGCCACTTTGAAAGCTCGTAGATTATGTTGATTCCTCTAGTTCCACACATCAGAATTTACTGCTGAGCCTTGGAGTTTCCTTGGATGGATTTCTGCATGTATCCAGTTTATTAGCAGTATTTAAAAGATGTTACATTGTATTTATCATTCAAAATTTTCATCTTCAGGTGAAACAAAACAAATCTGAAATCCTACCAGGAATATTTGCTTGGAGGAGAGTGTTTAATCTACTTGCACTAGGAAGTGAAATGTTTATGTGATTTAATATGTTCTGCGTGTGTGCTTCTATTTCAGGTAAGCATTATCGAACCCGGAAACTACGCACAGGCAACTAACATCCAGCCGCAAAGGCCTGCAGAGGAAATCTGGAACGGACTCAGTGAGGAAATGAAAGCGATATACAGCAAGGAATATGTGAAAGATCTCTCAGACATCATTCATGCGAAGCTTAAAGAAGGAAGCAGCAAGGCTCATGAAGTTCTAGACGCTATTGTAGAAGCTTTAACATCCGCCACCCCAAGGGCCCGTTACCTGGTTGCAAGTGTAAAGGCGAAGATATTGGTTTTTATTTTCAATATTTGCCCAACCTCTTGGCTGGATGCACTCTTGTCCTTGCAATTTAAATAAGTAAGGAATTTCTATATAGCTATACATGTGAAACATTAATCACAATTTTATATTTCCAAAGACTTGATTTTATCCGACCCCATCTTGTGTGGTATAGTCAGTTACCCTCATGTATTTTCCTGGAAGAGGATGCTGGACGTCGAGGCACTCAATTTCAGAAGTATCAGGAGTGACATTATGTATTGGTATTACGGTAGGAAGCAAAGGAGCAATATAAATTACTTGCAGGAATGGGAGACGATCTACAAGATAGTGTATATCAAGTGGGGATTGCTCTAATACAATTCAAAAGTGACATTTCACATTTTTAGGCACAGGGAGATTATGTGATTTGCCCAGAATCATGATGTAGAGTTAAACCCAAATGCCAGTATTCAAACGAGGTTCCCCAGGTTCCAAAGTTGGCAGCTCTTGCCACTAGACCACACCTCCTCTCCACCTCTTCATCCCACATAATGCACACTTTCCTCGGCCCCCATCACCTATTGACGGCACTGAGTTGACTCTTGACACACTTTTCATCCCTTCATAAACCTGTTAGAAGTTTTAACAGAAAATAAACAATTCTCTGAGATAGGATGGGCAACTTGACATTATCACTTCGTAAGATGTTTTGCATGTATGGAGATACATTGCACAAGTGGACACTGGTATCCAAATACAACGATATAGTGTAAAACTTTGAAACGCCAGTGGTAAATATCAATATCTGCTATGCATACTGTCCAATAACCACCTATTGCCAAAGGACCCGGTGCATTGGGTACATTTTAGCCATGACGCTATAATACTTGACATCTAATCTTAGCATTACCACTTCACCCATGTGTGCAGGGAAAAAAACATTGCATTCTGAATCTGGGCAGGGTCCACAACACAGTGATATTTCCCTGGCAAGGTCAGCCCCTTGGCCTTGCCTTCAGAATCACTGCCAGCCCAGTTGTTGTCTAGTGGATTACTTGGAAACGTAGAACCAGGACACATAATTTTTAAGCAAAGTCTCCATTTGGCAAACATTTTGTGCTCTTGGGCAATCACTTTTTGATCTTTTCTTCGGCTGCCTTTTCAGCAAGATGGGCAGTATTTAAAATTAATCAGTGCTAAGGGTGCTTGTAATAGTGCAGTTTAAAAAATGGACTAGATATTACCTTGGGGAGGAGGGAAGTGCCCAGTGTCGGAGAATATTCACCAAAATGCAGTATGGTGGTAAATGTATAGCCTGTGCATCAAGTAGCAATGTGATGCTGTCTCGGGTCTCCTACTTTAACAAACTGTTCAATCCTTGACAAATCATACTCTGCCTGTGCTTCTGTCCACTAATCTGACACAATGTCAGCACTGTAAATCCGGTTTAATAGAAGAAATAAACACAGAGAGCATACTACCAGGGCAGGTTACCAGCATGGTTCGTATCATACATTCAGGGCTGACTATCACTAGGTGGCTGGATTTGCATCTCAACAGCTGAATTGAAGATGCATTGTGCAGGACCCCTCCTGTGTTGCAGCTTCTCCCTCTCAGCCTTTTACAAAGGTTGCCAGTGGCAGCAAACCAAAATGCGGGGCAATGGCCATCTCTCAGTGACTCTGTGCAGCCAGAAGAACAGGAGCCATTCCTGCAAAATGCTGGATGGTTGGCCACCCTACTCAGAGACCTCCACTTATTTTATGTTGCTGGTGGTACTGGCTTAATACCATGGACCATAGGTAGCAAGGGCAGAACTAGGTCTACCAAATCACAAGTCAGGAGTGGCTGAATGGCACAATATGAAACGAGAAAACCTCGAATTATTCCTGGCTTCCCCGCTTGACTTAATTGCATGATTATAGGCAAATATTTTATTTCACAGTACTTCCTTTTTCCTCATTGCTTTTGCGAGCTCTTTGAAATACGTGAGGTGAGGGTGTGTGCTATACATGCACCTCTCTTGTGTCTGATTTAAATAGAATACAATGTTGCTCCTCCTAAAAACCTAGCCCACATATAGGGTGCACAAACAGCTGTCTAGCTTTTTAATTCACTAATGGCATTATCGTCATGTCATATGTTTAAAAACTGTCACTTTTAATAAATACCTTTCAATGCAGTGATATTATCTGATGTACTAAGTTGAAAGGCATCTGCATGTTATAGAAATACATTTTAAGGTGAGTTTGAAGAGTTTTCTTTATGATATTTTCGTATAGTATTCGTTGCACAGTTTACGTGCTAAAAAGTTACGGGCTTGGCTTATGCATGGGCTCTTAGAGCCTAGGTAGACCCTGGGCTCGGGTATGGCTATGATGTATCTTGTTAACTTGTTGGTTCGTCCACCTCGAAGCCCAAGGAACATGTCATGATTTCAGCATGAGAACTGTCTGCATCCTAATAGATGTGACTTCAATTCAAGGTCCTTGAACCAACCCCTCATTAAAATATTGGCCCACATTGAGTCCGCTCAAATTGTCTGTTGACATGAATATTGGCCCCTGTAGGTATTGACCAAAATACCCATTCCAAGGTCTTCACTGTCAAAAATGTCGTGCTCCACTCCCCCTTTGAAATTAGTGAAGCATTCATCTGACCTGATATGAAGTCAAACAATTTTGTTCAACCCAGGAGCGCTCTTCAACTACCACTGGAGTCAGGAGACACTTGTGGAACCAGTCTACTCTTGTGTTTTTTATACAATCAAAATATATAGTCACTGTGCGTTTAATATTTAGATTTTATTTAGTTATTAGTAAATTTAGTGGCATCGGAGAAGCATGAATAGTTAGAAAATAGCATCTGTTACAGAGCAAAGGCAAAAAGCAAACTACTTCTGCCATTTAAAAAATATTTCTTCTTCTGGGTTCTGGTTATAATTATTGTGTAAAACAAATGTTAGTTACAATGATAGGGAAGGCTAATAACGTAAAACTCTGAGGACCTCAGTGCCAAGTGGTTACAGTGTTTCTGCTGTAAGTCCTTTACTACAATCAGAGATATTACCCTTCTGTAAATCTACGTTAATGAGCTTGGAATGGGTAAAAAGTAGTGATGAGATTTTATTGCATCCGAATTCCACACTTTATACCAATTACAACCTCTTTCCCCATGGAAATTCCTCCAGACAACACCAAGAGAAATTTGTGGTGTGGAAAAAAACCAAAACACACTAATTTCGCTCAAATCACTATCCAATATTGGGCATCAAGGCCTTTTGCTCCCAGATTTACTCCCTCACTTGTAACAATGGTCTAAAGTTTGATCCTTTCATTGAGTCCCCCTATAATAACATGAGAAGATGTTACAATACCTAATGTTTGCAGGTTCCACAGACCACAGGATATAATGCACTTGTAATTTGGCAGTTGTGACGGACTACCCCATTCGCGGAACTCTAAATCGGGCCCTTACTGTCTTATGGAACATCTATTTCATTCTTCAGGTCATACCAACAAAGGGCTTGCCTTTTTAAAAAAATAAAAAATATTCAGCTCAGCATTTCAACCTCAATACATTTTTGTGGCTGAAATCCAGACACATTGCCTAATTTTTAGGTCTGCCTGAACAGGGCAGTTATTGCCTGACCTTATGTGATCAGCAGAAAAAGAGCTTTAAGAAACACTACTGAGAAAGATTATTTGTCTCTACCCACACGTTGATCTTCCTCCCTACTGGATCTGATTGGGCAGAAGTTGTGTGAATCCACTGAAAAAGAGTGCTTGTTGCACAGATTAGCTCAATGCGGTAGGCCTGAGTTGGTTATGGTAACAAGAGACTGAAAAAGGCTGTGGGCCTTATTGGTTCATGGGGAAACATTTTTTCAGATACAATAGATCCAGTCTGAAACTTATGAAAATTTATGAGAAAGGCATTAGACCTGATTTATTAATAATGAAAAAGCAAACATTAAAGCCAGTAGGCTTTTATGGGTGGACCATTATTATTAAAGCCAATAGACAAACATTTTCTAACGTCGTTTCACACAGATTACTGTGGTAGGCAAGGGTTTTGGTTACCCCCTCTAACAAACCCTGGCTTTTAGCATTTCATTGATTTTTAGGCCTGTCTTTACTATGCAGCTGTCTGCGATGGCTTATGTGATCACCAGAAAAAGAGCTGTAAGATATACTAAGAGAGTGGTTGTGGTTCTGCCCACATGTTGATTTTCTTCTCTACAAGTAATTGGTTGAAGATTAGTTATGTTAGTCCACCTAAGAAGTAGGTTCTTTGATCATAACTGGAAGTGACATTGTTAATGTAGACATCAGGTCAAATACAGCTTTGTATGCTGTAACCCCATGAACAATACAAAAGGAAATACAACAGGAAAGGATTTTTGCATAGTAAAATATTTAACATCACAGGAGCCTTACATTGGGTACCGTCTGAGAAATTCAATAGGAAGTGGTTATACATTTTGAAATATCTGACAAATTAAACAGGAATGGGTTTTACATTGTCAACTCCATGACAAATGCAATAGCAAGGGGTTTAGAATATATATTCCCTTTTGAGTCAAGCCAATGTAAATGCTTGTGCCTCTAAAAAGAAGAGTTAGTTTTCATGTCATTAAATGCTTTGGGTCTACATAAATTGTTTGGTGAGTCTCTCTAGGAGACGAAATAATGATGTAAAGTTGTAGCTAATAGGCTTGAGTATTAAATATGGTGACAAAACACAGTAGGCCTCTCTTGTTATATAGTGAACAACTTGACAAAGCCTTAAAACTTAACCATTTTCCTCGTGAAAAATTCATGTTTTCCAATAGGCAGATACATGACAATTTCTGTATGTTTTATGATTAAAGCCTTCTGGTACACACATTGCCACATGGTACCTCAAAGATCATGAGCTGACTACTTGCACAAAATTAGTTACCCCATGTAGTTTTTCTTGGGGGTACAAAATTTGCAACCTGCAAGCCACTAGAGGAGGTGCTTCAATTTGTAAAGCCATATGAAATCTTGTAATTTGTCATTTTGAATACAGTATTTCAGTTATATGTGCATTAAAGTGCCTTTCTTTTTTAATGAAAATACTTTGGTTGGACATTCATTTATTGTAGGGTATATTTGTGTGTTGCGCTTTTATGAGTTTCAGGTTCACAACCTCTCCCTTAGTCAGCCGTCGTTGCTCTTTCTCAATACCATGAAAAAACCTGTAATATACATTCCAACACTAGGCTAAGAGATATGGGCCCACACATCAGATGATTACTTTATATGAATGACAGACAGATGTATATTGGTTTAGCACAGTATCCACTTCTATACACAACAGAATACACTGATTTATCACAGTACAAGTGCTTATGTACAACATACTGTAATCGTTATGAACATACTATGGCCGAGGGCATGAAGCCCAATGATTTATTAACCTCGGGTGCTTTGTTAATTTACCATCTAGGCCTCCCACAGGATATGTCAGAACAAGGTTTGCCATTATTGAAAAACTTTACTTTATGTATTTGGTTGTTCTCAGGCGACGCTGTGGATGAAATAATTTGTGCGGCGCTCCCAGTAATCCATTTCCACGAAACCTCTGCTCACCCACTCGTGCATGTGCAGCGAGCGCTGGGGGACCCGGTGGGACCTAGTCTCCAATGCACAGCATTTTGACTCATCTGTGCGCTCCCCATTATAGATGCACAATGTCCAGATAAAACTAAGAGAGATGTCAGAAGCGGGCAAGATACGAGGCTCGGAGGACACAAAAAAGGTATCGAGCAGGTTGTGAACTCTTGACGAAGTAAGTCTCTGGGGCATATCTCATGAGGGTACTTGTATTTTAGCTACTCTGTTAGCGGTACACTTTGAGCTCTTTATGCACTTAACCATATAATGAACCTATGAATACAAGCATACTTTTCTCTATTAACAGAGTGCGCTACAGGGTCCCTTCTCCCCTGAGACATTAAGTTAAGGAACCATAATTCAGACTTTCGGCAGTGTAGGTCTTAGGGCTTTTTCCTCTTGCATATGAGTGTATACCGCACCTTACACAACACTTCTTGTGGTTTTTATTATGTGAGAATGTTCTCACTTGAGTGTTTCTACAACAATGAGCGATGGAATGAAGGGGATTCAAGATTGTGCATGACTTGAGACATGCACAGTGCAGGGTTACAAATGAATACGGTACACAATAGCACAAGTATGTGCCACTATATGAATGATGAGAAATATGTCTCTTTTCTTTTTGTTCCCGGCAAAAACAGGGAAATTCCCACTTTATGGTTTGTACATATATGCATGTTTCTGAATTTGATAATTTCACACCATTAATCTATATTGCAGATTGGTAAAAAAAACACAGAGAATAGAGATTATAAAAATAATTTGGTCCTGAAGAAAGCCTAATGACCCTGAGGGGCAATAAGCTGGGCTGAAACATTTCTTGGTCCGGAAGAAAGCCCAATGATACTGAGGGGCAATCAACAGGGCTGATCTTTGGGTCATAATGTACCTTAATAACATCATTTTGTAAACTTGTTTTTAACCTTGCCAAAGGTTGTCATAATAAACAACATATTAGAGAAACCTGTAGGCAATTTTAATTAGCAGTCCCTTTTTAGTAAAGTGCTCAGTTTACAAATCGCGTTGAGCCCACCCACTCACACTAGGTGTGGTGGGTGAGGATTTGATGATGAAGCATGCCACTGGTGGTACCTGGGTGTGAGGATTCTTTTACAAAATCTACAAGATTCCAGGGTCCCACTATCCACAACATACTGCTTTCAAGGGATGAAAAAGACAGGATAACCCTCTCACTTTGATAGGCTCAATACCCTGAGAGCCATGTTTTATATGAAAGTGGAAATCATTTTATATTGAGAACTCTTTGACAACTGTCATAGGAAGAACTTTCTTTATCATCTCGTTGACGAACACCACAAGGAGATGCTACATATTGTTTAAAACTAGGAGACCTTCTGACACAGAGCTTTAGGATGTGGTGCTAGAGATGTCTTGTTTCCATTGTGTACATTTGTAAGTTTTTAGTACTTAGCTGTTTGTGAATTAAAGTATTTCTTCATTTTAAAAGTAAAAACACTGGACATTTTTGTATTAAGAATTATTGTGCAGTTAATGGAGGTCTTTATAATTTATCTCACCACTTTAGTTGCTTTAATTCATTTGTTTGACTTTTCCTTTTTGAATTATGAGATTGATATTCAATTCATGATACAACAAAATGGTAGTAACTGACGTTTCTCTTAAACTTAAGGAATACATTAGTATAGTTGCACGTGGCATGAAGTATATTGGTGAGACATATTGAACATTGGTGTTAATAGATGTGCAGTTCATCGAGCATACCCACAATCTTTGGAAACTATAGTTGCACATTTGTTGACCAATAATCTTCAGAAGTCGAATGCAAATAAAATGGAGATGTTGGTTCTAGGGAATCATCTTTGCACCTGGACCTCCGCTTGGTAGTTACTGGCACTTCACCCACACCCATCCCCTGCTAGTATGACCAAGAATGTTGGTATTACTATCTAAGCTAATGTTACTTTCTGCCCTAATGTCAACAAGACTGCTGGTACGTTACTTCTATTTGAAGAGCTTAGGAAAATTCTTACTTGCCTCTGAGTTGAACTGAAAAGACTGGGGCTTCAAACCGCTATATCATTCCCTCTGGATTACAATATAGTCAGTTCCATTTCTAAATGATATGGTACCCTTTGAGGATTCTAAAAGAGTTGGGAGTGAAAAAGATTTAAGTTTGAACAGGACATACCCACAATGAGAGTGCACTAAACTATATTTAGTGTAGTAAAGACTTGGGTATATATGTAGCAAGGTTGGACCAATATTCCCCATTTAGACACAAAGCAGTTGAACATCTGTTCTTAATAGTTTACATTATTCCAGCAGTGAGCAGCTAAAGGCAACACACACATTTTGATTTTTGATTACTCAGTGTGTCAAAAAGTATGGTCCACATTTTTCACACTTTAAAAAAATGCAAAATGAAATTGGATCTTGCTGACTTTAGCTTCTCACAATTGGAATGATGTAAATCAGTACAGACACATTCATTTTTATCTGTGTTTTAATGTTAATATCTTTTCCAAGAGGAAAACTCACAACATTTGGAACACTGCATGGAGGAGAGAAAAAGAAAGGAGGAAACACCTAACATAACAGCTCACCGGCTACCTTCTCAAAGTGCTCACAATAAACAAGAGTACTAAGGATATATCTTCTATAGCGTTCCTTCCAGTAATAATTATGATAGCTGCTGTGGTCCAGACCACGGAGGCCATGGAGGAAGCTAAAATGAGCCCCTCTTCCATCAACTCATAAGTCGCTGAACTTGGAACCCTCAACGCTGCCTCTCCAGCCTCCACCCCCAACAGGACCACAGCACCCACATCAGTATCACCTAACAAGGAACTGCAGTAGTAATATACAATAAAATCAGGGATCTCTCCAACCTCTCACATACTTCCAGTAGCTCCAGATGCATTTCCTCCAATTTAGAATTTGTGAAGAAATCCTTGCTGAAGCTCCCAACGCTATCACTTGAACTCCACTTTGTATATTATCCAGAGCTTTCATGGTCATACCCAACTTAATCCTACTGTCCACTACACACTCACTATGGGCCCGATTCACAAAAGTAATCTGAGACAAAATCCATACTTTACGACTTTCGGTATTCACAAGGCATTTAGGAGTACTAAAGTTAGGATTTTGTCTCAGTCAATCTTAAGTTTTGGTCTTAAGTTAAACTTAAGACAAACTTAAGTTTAACTGAGACAAAATCCTAGTCGTAAAGTTAGGATTTTGTCTCAGTTAAATTTAAGTTTGTCTTAAGTTTAACTTAAGACCAAAACTTAAGATCGACTGAGACAAAATTCTAACTTTAGTACTCCTAAATGCCTTCTGTGAATACCGAAAGTCATAAAGTTAGGATTTTGTCTCAGATTACTTTTGTGAATCGGGCCCTAAATTCCCCTGCTGGTCAGTCAAAGAGGAGTTAACCACTGATTTGCATTGTTCCAAACATTAAGGTGCATTTGGATTTTTATAGTGCTTGCTCAAAGTTCACCATCCTTCCTGTAAGGGTTTCAAGATTGTGTTCAACTGCATTCACTTTAACAGCTATGCCCTCCCTTCGCATCTTCAGCTCACTATGCAGCGGTTTAGTAACAAGTGTCCTCTGTCCATTCATGGGAGGTATTTCTCCCCATCTTGTTCCTCCTTCAGCATTGGACTTTTATGACGCTTTCAAAATTTGGGTTCCCTTGGCTTTAACTTCTCTCCTGTTTAGTTATTTTTCTTTTCGGCCATTTTGATAACCAGGAAAACAAATAGGAGTGTGTGCATACAAGGGTCTTAGGCTGAAGGAGCTTCTCCCTGCAGATACTTCAGTGAAGAGAAGCCTCACAACAGTTACTCAGTCCTCTAGTTGTCATTCTGTAGCAGAAGGTGCATGGGTGTCAAAACGCTTGGGGTAGTGGAAGTGACATCACATGCCATTTGGCCCTCATGACATCACAGGAAATTACATCATATGACATTTGACCTAGTGGCCGTAACAAAAGGGAAATTAAACAGCCCAGAATAAATGGAAATAAAAAACTAACTAAAACATTAATGTGCATTTATCTATTCAGTCAAAATTGTAAAATTACTGATGCCCCAGAAACTGTGAAATACTGAGCAAACATCAAGGGCAAGCTTCAGGGTCTTTTCACACAATGCAGCACAGCAACCAAAGTTGCTCTTCTGTCTTGTTTGAAAGAGAGAGAGAGTAGGACAGCACTATATCTACTAATATATGGTAGTGTTTTCCTCTCTCCCTGCGCTGCCGCACTTTAGGCTCCCATGCACCAAATCATAATTTGCGTTGAAAAGTAAATCCCACCCAGCTTTGCACCAGGTTTGTGTTACAAAAGTAATGCAAACCTGGTGCAAAGTGTTAGTAAATCTGGGCCCAAACTTCCATTGAAATTAAGGTGTTCCCAGCTGATAATTTCAGGGGTGCCATTATTGGTCTCATTGGAATAAAATTGACACTCTAACTCAGGCCTTATTGTCAGTAGATAGCCATGCATGCATTACAACTCGTACCTTAATAAGGTGCTTTTTCACACATATGAATCCCTCTCCATGCTATCTTGATCTCAATACAGTCCAGTCTTTCATTCAACTGAAACTTCATGTTTGCTCAATATGTCACATCTTTTATGGTCTAATTAATTTTACTTTCATTAATATTATTTTTTGCTAATAAAGTCTTAGTGCCTTTCAATAACAGATAAAAATTAAACATTTGTCATTTTACATTTTCATTCTCAAGCCTTTCGTGCATCTCCTTGCTACATACACGGTGCTGCTGTTTGTGCATACCAACCTTGGCTTGTATCATGGGCTCTGTCAATTCAAGTCATCACAGACAGATGGTATGACTGTCTCAACAAGCTTCCCTTTCCCCAGACAACGGTATTCCAATATGAGCTCGGGGAAATAAACAGTGCGCATTTTCCCCTAAGACTTTCCATAACTTTGTAAAAATCCAAGACAAACCTGCGCAGAAACTGAGCACACATTAAAAAATCAAAATAAAACACAAGCGCAATAGGTACACGTATTCCACACTTCAGAGCAGCAAACCAATAAATCTGTTTTTGTCCTGAAGACAGGGGTCGCAAGCAACCTGCCAGGCGTCGCAAGCTGCAGTCTATGGGGGTGGCAGCTGTGACCACCCTGGTGACCCCTAGAAGACATATAGGAGAAAGTGACCAGGCTCTGACATATGTGGGCTGCTCAACGAAATTACTATCTTTAGCATGGTTTACCCTTAGGTTTTTTCCCTATGTGTTTTTGCTGCATGTAGAAGACAGTGCACTTTACCCCTGCTAAAGTGTCTGTGCTCCCAATTTTAGCATAGCTGATTTATCATACTCCTAATTAGCATGTTTAACTTGCCTATAAGTCCTTAGTGTATGGTACAAAGTGTAACCATGGCCTGGAAGTTAAATGCCACTAGTGGACTGTAGTACCTATGTGCCATCCACTACACTGGCAGTGCAAACATTGCTTCAGCCCTACCATTGTAGGACTTTTACACTGGAGCAGTGTAAAAACTGCTGTTCAACCTGTTAAAATAAACCCTTTTGAAATGTCTAAACCTGTCTTTTTGATGTCCTTTTATTTATTAAAAAGTACTCTTTCTTTCTAATGTGGTTTGGGATTTTTATTGAGTTGTGTCTTGACTATTGATGTAGCGGTAATTTCCTGGTAATTTCTCAATGCAAAACATCATTACCTCTTGTTTACTGCTTAAAGGGGATGGACCTTTGCCACCGTGTGATCACCATCAGGAGACTTTGCATAAACATGAAAAATCAAATGCAAATAATATTTAAGTCAATAATGAGAGTTGTGAGTAGTTTTAAAGGGTTTTATTTTCTAATCAAAAGTCAAAGTTCTCTGACTCTTTATTCATTAGTCAAATATCAATCAGGTTACAGAATTGAAAAATAGGAAAAAAATAAAATTAATACAGAATATATTATAGATTGCATACAAAGTACTCCATAAAGGAAGAAAAACCTATTTCTATGTCAGTCATAACTCTTAAAGAGTTCTAACAAAATATAATTCTAGAGTGAGTTTTGCAAGGCTAATCAATAATTAATAATTGGCAAAAATCTCCCATAAAGAGAAATAAATGCATAAGACAAATAAATCTTTGCAAAGCCAGTTAGTCAAAGCATAAAACTTAGAGATTTAGCATCTAAACCTGTCCTGTTCCTCTCAGCTGATTCTCTCTGGCTTCGCGCTGTTCATCTCTGCCTCTCTGTGTCTGACACAGAAGCTGCTCATGAATGAGCCCCTCCTTCTCTCTCTTCGCAGAACTTTAAAAAAACTGTGTGTTCTGCCTCGCGTCCTGCTAAATAAAATGAGCAAAAGCCAACACCTATCAGCTAGCAACCAATATTTCTAACAAAAATACATGTGACTTGGTCTTCGTAGCTTGTCCAATTGGAGCTTCAGAACACATCGACACCCCATGGGCTGATTAGACACGTCATCAATCAGGCAAGTTCTTGTAACACATTTGACTCTTGTGCCACATGATCTCATCTCCTAACATCCTAAAAACAATTACATTTTCTGCAACAAAAAAGTATTAATTTATGCGGAAACAGAGAATTCATATTATAAGAAAAATGTGTGCTTTGCAGTTTTTCACTCCACGTTAGGAAGTGAATAAAGCTTTGTCTAAATAAACTGCATGGAGATAAAAGTATGCTACAAGCAAGGTCTTTTCATGAAGAGACAGAAACAGGAGGCATAAATTATAAGAAAGGTCATGAGACGAGAGGAACAGGGAGCAAAACATTCCTTTCTTATCTTCAAGGCCGAAGGGCCGCAGTGAGCTAAGCCTGCCAAAGCAAATTCAGCCTTTCTACACTGTTAAATGCGTGCTAATTCAGCACAAATATATGCTACTTTGAAAGTTTAAAACACATTTTCCAAACTAAATTTACATTCTACAGTGAGGATAAATCTAAAATAAACACAATTAAACAACCATGATTAATTAATTGAGCATGGTGCTACATGATTCACTAAGCATCTGAGCAGGCCTCATTCATGTTTTCCCTTGCACTAAAACTCTGCGTGCCATTTAAAAAAAAAAGCAGTTTGTGCCTGAAACTTAAAGCAGCTTTTTGTCATATAGTAATACATAAATCTTATAGGTGAAATCTGAGCTGCATCACTATATTACTGTTTTGTACTTCATAAATACTTTACACATTGCCCTAAGTTAAGCCTTTCTGTTCTGTGCCACAGCTACCAGGGGATTGAGCTCAGGTTCATTTAGTGACTTTGAGGGATCACCCTGACAAGGATTGTGATAATTATTCAATATGAGTCGTCACTCCCCTTGACTAATTACCCAATTGCTTACAGCCACCAACCCAGAGCAGCTTATAGGTTCCCTAGGTGAGGAAACTTCATTCTCTCAGCTTCCTCCTGCACATCAGCAGTCCGATCGGTGTTGACGTTCTTCTGTACAGTTACAACAGTGGCTGATAGAGGTATATTAAAAAAAGAACAACACACAACCATCAATGTGGCCTTGCAACAGGTTTTTTTCAAAAGAAAATGAAATCTTTTAGAGACATAAATAGATTACATTTGTTACATTAAAATATTATGCAAAGAAGACTTTCTCGTCTGGCACTAGTTCGGACCTGTCCCAGCAGTGTTATTCCTTGCTTCTAGCTTGGCCTCAGCATTCTCTATAGCTCCCCTTCAGCAATCCTGGTAAGTGGCCACCAGTGGAGGTTCCCACCACCAGCTCTTTGAGCTCCCCTTCACTAGACAACCGAGGGGGAAATGATAGGACCTCAACAGGCTCATCTCCCGAGTTTCTGGCAGTGAGAAAAGGCATCATAGGTGTCCGCACTCCAGCTGACTTGAATCTCCCCTGGCGCCTCTACGGTCATTGCAAGACCAAGACCAGCAAAGGAAAGGGAGCCGTTAGCTGAAGCTAACAAGGAACACAACCATCTTGGCAATCAGCTAGTTCTGCCCCCTGTACTAATTTATTTAGAAAGTGCATTATTTCTGCAGCAATGTAAGAGTCTTCCAAAGGTTTGCCTTCACAAATAGTGTCCCTAATGTAGTTTTCGTTAACCTCTATCTCACTGGAAGTTAGATAGTTTCCCAGATTAGTAAGGTGAAACAATTTTTTGCTATCAGATACCTTAACTCCTGTAAGGCTGCTGGTCTCTTACCTTTGTTTTACTTGTGTTTTAAATTACTTGCATATTTTTAAAATCTTTGGCTTACTTTGCACAGTCACGGCTGCTCGCTGCACTGCTCCCCTGCTGGCTTCCCCGCCCCGGTCCACCCCGGCTGTGTGCCGATTGAGTGGAGGGCGTTACAGGAAGCAGCAGGACTAATCGCTGGGCACCTCCAGTCCGAAGGAGGGCGGGGCTAGACTCCCGCGCTCTCCACGATAATAGACGGAGGTGCCAGAGGACGCGCTGCGTTACTCCGGTAAGGCTGCTGGTCTCTTACCTTTGTTTTACTTGTGTTTTAAATTACTTGCATATTTTTAAAATCTTTGGCTTACTTTGCACAGTCACGGCTGTTCGCTGCACTGCTCCCCTGCTGGCTTCCCCGCCCCGGTCCACCACGGCTGTGTGCCGATTGAGTGGAGGTCGTTACAGGAAGCAGCAGGACTAATGGCTGGGCACCTCCGGTCCGAGGGAGGGCGGGGCTAGACTCCCGCGCTCTCCACGATATTAAACCGATGTGCCCGAGGAGGCGCAGCGGACGCGCAGCGGGCGCGCCAAAGGCGTGCCTAAGGCAAGCTCGTCTGCGCCCGTCCGCGGCCGGCCGGGACCAGGGGCCATATCCCCTGCTTGTGACAACCCAGCGCCAAGCTCTGCTCTTAGATATTCGAGAGACGCGCTACTAGCCCTCTCACACAGAGCCAGTAATATCAACACCCGGTGCTCAAAAGCTTATCCGGGCTACACGAATGGCCCGTTCACCTGCCTTGGCTGTAGATGGGACAGCTTAAGGCCATGTCAGACAAGCAGGCAGGTAGCACCAGACACCTGCAAACTGTCCTGCATTTACTTTAATGCCAGATCAGTCCCAAAACACTCCCTTGATATTTGGGACATCCTTAATGAGAAGAACCCCGACCTTGTTTTCATCACTGAAACTTGGCTGGATGATAAGAACTCCCCTGATGTTGCGAATGCCCTACCAGCTAACTACAAAATAGTCAAACAAGATAGGAACGGCCGAAAGGGAGGGGGGGTAGCGATACTATTCAAGGACCACTTGACTTGCCAGCCCGTTCAAGTGGCCCCCCAGGATGAGCTCGAAACACTATCTTTCCTAATTCTCCATGATGGCCTCATCATATTGGCCGGTGCTGTAATCTATAACCCTCCAGGTCACCAAATCGAACTTAGTACAAGGCTACTCATCCAACTCCTCCCGGTATGTCTGAAAAACTAAAATGATATGGTCATAGGAGATTTTAATGTTCACTTTGAGAAAACCGATAATCCTGTTGCCTCGCAACTGGAGAGCGACATGCAGATCCTACAACTGAAACAATGCATTAAGGGGCCCACCCACATAGCAGGGCACACCCTTGATCTACTTTTTTCCAACATTGAATCCACTTGCATTCATGAGATTAAACCATTATTATGGACTGACCATTCGCTCATATCATTCTCACTAGGTCTACCGGCTAAACCTACAAAATCCTCTAAACCCCAGCGGACAACTAATAGAGCCTGGAGACTAGTTACCGAAACATCGTTCCAATCGCACTTTCTCCCCCACAATACTCAGATCCTGGGTGATCTCCCAGTGAATATGGAAGCAGTCACCCTTGAGACGGAAATTAGCACGACACTGGATCAATTTGCACCTAAGCTAAAACCCAAGCGAGCACAAAGACCCACCACGGAAAAGTGGTACACTCCCCAACTCAAGGCACTGAAAAGAAAGTGCCAAAATATCGAACACCAATGGAGAATGTCCAAACTGGAAACGGACAAATTACGGTACAAGTTTGAACTTAAATCCTATAACCATGCGATTAGAAATACAAAGAAGACTTACTTTGCCCAACGAATCAATGAAAACTGCAACTCAGCTAAGGAATTATACAAAATAGTTAAAGAACTTAGTAAACCAACCAGCATGTCTCAATGCTTACCCCCCTCAATAGAAGCCTGTGAAAAAATCAGCAACTTCTTCTCGGAGAAAATAAACAAAATATACTCCACCTTTAGCCCGATTATGAAAATGGAAACAACCAACCTGAAATTCTGGACCCCTCACCCAGAAGCCTCATCAGCATTGAGTAATTTCTCCCCCCTCACAGAGACCGAGGTTCTAAAAGCAATGGGCGAAGTGAAGGCTGGATCACCCCTTGATCCCTGTCCCCACTTCATTTTTTCTCAAATTGCCTCAACTCTTTGCCCCTATGTCACGAAGCTCTTCAACAACTCTCTTAATTCAGCCGCATTTCCTGACATTTGGAAACAGGCAGTAGTAATTCCTCTACTGAAAAAAGCAGGAACAAACGTCCTTAATCCTGAAAACTATCGGCCAATCTCCCAACTGCCATACCTCTCCAAAGTTCTGGAGAGGCTAATAAATAAACAACTATCAAATTTCTGGAAACCAACGATCTATTGGACCCCTCTCAGACTGGTTTCAGGGCTACTAACAGCACAGAGGCTACACTACTGGCAGTGATGGATAACATCAGAACACTCATTGACCAGGGAGGAGCTGTTGCCCTGATACTATTAGACCTGTCGGCAGCGTTTGACACGGTCTCACACAATAGATTGCTGGAAACCCTCTACGAAAAAGGAATCCATTCCAGAGCTCTGGAATGGCTCAGATTGTTCTTAAGTAATCGTACTCAAACGATTCAGCTAGGGCATTTCCGATCTCAACCTAGCGCCATCAGCTGTGGTGTCCCGCAGGGGGCATCGCGAAGCCCAACCCTATTTAACGCCTATGTTTAATCTCTGGCAAAAATCGGTAGAAAATGGGGAATTGGCATTTGCTCCTACGCGGATGACACCCAACTGATGGTGGCCCTTGAGGAAAGATCTGAAATCATCAAAACAAAACTGCATAATTGCCTCTCAGAGATGGCACAGTGGATGTCTGAGCATTATTTGAAATTAAATGCAGGGAAATCAGAAATCCTGCTCTTTGGGGGTGGCAATCTAATTTGGGACGCCACCTGGTGGCCACAAACTCTTGGTGCTGCCCCAACCCCCAAACAGAGCGCAAGAAACCTGGGCATCATTATGGATACTACCCTATCCATGAAGGACCATGTGCGGGCCCTCTGTGGAAAAGGCTTTGCGACCCTGAAACTACTAACCAGACTTTTTCCCTGGATCCCATTGGAATGCAGAAGAACAGTCACACAGGCACTGCTCATAAGTCAGCTTGATTATGAAAAACGCCCTATTCGTGGGCATGACCGAGCTCCTCTTCACGCGGCTTCAGGTGCTCCAAAACACCGCAGCCAAACTAGTATGCAATAAAAGCAGGCTAAGTTCCGCATCAACGTGCATGAAACACCTGCATTGGCTACCAATACGACAAAGAGCAGTATTCAAACTGCTCTGTCATGCACATAAAGTACTACATCTAAGCGGACCCAGAATTCTCCAGGGGAGAATTGAGTTCTATGTCCCTACAAGGAGCCTTCGGTCACTCCATCAAGCACTAGCCAGAACTAAGCGCATTAAGAAAGTGAGGACCGGTGGACGATCTTTCTCATACCTAGCAGCTCAGAAATGTAATGAACTCCCCTTGGATTTACGTCTCACAACCGATTACCTGATATTCCGGAAAAAAATTAAAACTCATCTGTTCCCTAAAAACTAACAACCACCAGTCCTTGTATACCAGCAGCCAAGCACTGTTGTGACTAGCGCCTTGATATCCCTTGGGATGAATGATGCGCTCTACAAATAAATAAAATAAATAAATAAATAAACCTGTTACATACGTGTAAAGTCAGGGGTATATTTGTTGCCAGATGTTTGAGACTTTAACTTCTCTGTAACACATTCCATAACATAGTTAAAATAGAAATGAGCCAGTACAATCTGTGTATCCTGAGGAATAGATCTGCGGCCATTGACCTAAGCATGTGAGATCTGTGTAACCTAAACTGGATTTCGGCTAGGAAACATAAGTTTGTTTCTGAGGGGCTCTCTTTCCATTTATATATATATAAAAAAAGCTGTCAGTTTTGAGCACTTTTCTTGTAATTTGGTGCGAGCTGCTGGTGGCGAATTTAGACTAGTGTTTTGTTTCACCATAAGGCAGCCCAAACAGCAGCTTGTGCCCTGATTTTGAAGGTGAGATTTGTAGTTAGCTGCCTGAACCTGTAAGAGATGTATAACGTAAGGGATATCTTTGCTCTCCGAATTATTTGCTTGTAATATCTTTGTAACCTGACATTAGTTCTTACTTCTGTGCCATTAACGTGTAAGATCATTTTACAAAAGGGATGCGTTGCTTGTTATTCGTTATGCTTTTCAATGTGTGTTCATAGAATGTTGACTCAGATCTCTTATGCCCTTGCTGGAGCCAGCCAGAGCATCAGTCCCCTGCTGCCCTGTTGTTATTCATTCAATAAACCACTTAAACTTTGTCACCGTTGCCTCGTCTGGATTGATTGCCAACTTCCTGTCATAAAAATTGGCAACGAGTGGAATTAAAGAGGATTGGCAACAGCAATCAATAAATAGGGCCACTGAGAGGAAGGAGTATTCTGCATTAGGCTAAGCAACTGTTTTAAAACAAACTTAGAAGGCTCATTACCAACTGACTGGATTATGGCAACGCACTCTATGCAGGCAATACCACTGAACTCATGCAAAGACTCCAGACGATCCAGAACGCAGGTGCCAGACTGATTCTCAACCTGCCCAAGAGGAACTACATCACCCAGCACCTGAAGGACCTCCACTGGCTCGTCGTCCAGAAGAGATGCCATTTCAAGCTTCTGTCCCACACCCACAAAGCCCTCCATGACCAAGGACCCGCCTACTTGAACCACTGCCTGCATTTCCACTGACCTCCCAGGTATCTTCGCTCCGCACACCTCACCCTTTCACAGATACTACGCAACAACCGCATCCACTCTGGAGAACGCTTCTTCTCCCACATCACCGGCAAAGCCTGGAACACCCTCCCACTCCACCTCGCACTGCACCCTCGCTAACCCACTTCAGGAATGGACTCAAGACCTGGCTTTTTGACTGATAACTGCAGCACAGCGTCTGGATACCCTATAGGTTGATCAGCCATGCTCTACAAGTATGACTTGATTGATCGATTGAGGCTAACTTCCATATCCTGGCTCTGTCACAAAATGCGAAAATCAGCACTGACTTGAAAAAAAAATGGCCTGGTATTGTGTTATGCCTGTTGTTTATGTTTCAGTCCCTGAGAGGTGGTCGATTCAGCCGACACAATCTATGCTGCATGGAGCTCCACAAGGGCAAGCATCAGCTCAGGAGGGTGCATGGAACTGCATGAGTCCTGTGACGGCAGCTGCGCACAATCGTGACGATATATTTGAAGTCTCAGTGTAAGGTCTCGCTCAGTAGTGTAGCACGGATGCAATGGGCCCTGCTGCAAGCAAGCAAAATGGCCCCTTTGACTGTTTTTGGGTAGTAAAATAATGCAATTATTAATAAATGGCCCCCACAGGGCTCTGGTCCCCTGTGCAACTGCAACTGCTGCACCAATGATGTGGGTCCCGTGCTCGCTGTGTCACTGGAACCAAGCTGTACCCTGCTGATGAGCCCATAACTAGGGTGAAACCAGTCCTGTGTTGCTTGGTTTCCAGTTCAGGGAGGACCTGGCTTGGCAGTTCAGGCTGGACTGTTCCCATTGGAGCAGGCTCAAGACTGATTTGCATATAGCTGAGTCCAAACTGTGGTGACATGGTGTGCAAAATAACAATGAATTGGGGTGTGACCCAATGTATTTACCAGTGGCTGAGATTAATTCAAGTATTCAATCCATCACTTTTTTGTATACTCTGATGTGTCGCCCAAAGTGGGTTGGGTATGTCCATACGTGGGTCCTGTGCACACTGGGTCACTGGAACCAAGCTGTACCCGGCTGATAAGGCCATAACTAGGGCGAAACCGATCCAGGGTTGCTTATGTTCTAGTTCAGGGAGGACCTGGCTTGGCAGTTTGGACTGGACTATTTCCATTGGAGCAGGGTCAAGACTGATTTGCAAATAGCTTGGTCCAAACTGAGGTGACATGGTGTGCAAAATAACGATGGATTCGGATGCGGCATGAGAAATTACCAGTGGTTGAGATTAATTCATGCATTCCATCCATCACTTGTATACTTTATTGTGTCGCACCAATGGTAGCTACACCCCTGGTTAGGCTGTGAGAAATTGGAACACAGCGCAAACGTTGCTAAAGCCAGGAGAGAGATGCAGCTGAGGGTGTGGTGAGCAGCACAATCGGAGCACAACTCAGTGAGTAAGCTGAGAGGAGGGCACAGCAGAGTGTGAGAAAGACAGCACGCAATATGTACAGTGCAAGTTGAACACTAAGATAAAGAGGTGGCTATAGCATACTACTGAAACATAATGGCTCTGATGTAATTCAAGACTTATAAGCTCTGAGAACTCGCTTATTAAATAACAAATAGTAATAAAGCACATGAAAGACTTGTGTGAAAACGTTATGGGTTTTTACTTTTTCAACATTCACCACTGAGGCACGAACAAACCATGGCAAGTTATCAGGCTATAAATCAGTCTAACTTATTTTTTCAAAATCCTAGCAAGTCAAGTCTAAAATGTAAGCAGTAGCAATGGGCATCTAAAAATTGCCTCATTGCCATTAGTGGCAAAGCCTTGGCGTCTGACCGAAAAAATGTATTGTAGGTTGAGCTGTTGGATTATGCTGGACATGAGATTTTCGACAACCTCCCGCCTGTTCAGTTTATACCTTGGGATGAATGCAAAGAAGCTGCGGTTCGCTTGAAGGAACATTTCATGAAGGAACCCAGTGTGAGGATTGTCAAGAACTCTGAGAGGAAGCAAAATGGGCAATAATTAATTGAGGAGGACATGGCTGCTTTGAGGATATTAGCAGCAAACTGCGAGTCTTCAAGAACTTATTTTAGCCTTTCATAAGCCAACATTATCTGACGTGCGAAGGGGATTGCGAAATCAACTGTCTCGGCTAAGGTATTAGCAATATATATATATATTTTTTA